>VDFB02175765.1:0-22098 GCA_007258455.2 Sequoia sempervirens
TGTCAAAGTAAAAAAATCTTTTAATTTTTGACAAATTAAATAAAAATTGCTTAATAATATTAAATATTTCATCATATTTGATAAAAAAAATTAATTTTTAATTGCTTGTAAGTTAATTATATTATGAAATAAAATAAAATTGCGTGATAATTAATAATTAATAAATATTAACTATTATTATATTTCATTAAATAAAAATTTGATAAAACATTTAATTTTTAAGCATAACTATTTAATATTATAATTTATTGTCAAATTAAAAAAAATTACTAGTAATAAAATGAATTTTTAAACAAACTATTATTTAGTTTAAATTTAAAATAATAAAATAATAAAATAAAATTAAAATAAGCATAACTATTTAAAATTTTAATATTATTGTAAAATTAAATAAAAATTACGAATAATAAAATTGATTTTTAAACAAACTATTATTTTTAAACAAACTAGTTAGGCAGATTGATGAGGAGGAGGTGCAACTGGGAATGGTTGGCCTTCCTTTGGATGATCCACTTCAGGCAGAGAGTGACAGTGACACAAATAGTGCTTTTGATATTGATAGTCCGAATGAGGCATAGTGTCATAGATTGACAGATTGTTGTATTTAAACTTTAAAGTTTGAGACGTTGATCTTTGAGTTATTTAACTTTAGTGTTAAAACTTGAACAAAATGCTTTTATATTTAATTGTTAAGTTATTGGCATTGCTGTTAGTGTTTACCTTTATGTTTATATTGTTGTTATACTATTGCTATATTGTTGTTATACTGTTGCTATATTGTTGTTATACTGTTGTTATACTCTTTATCTATGCACGTATTGTCATATTGAAATTGTTGCACATATTTGATATTTCAAATTGCTCTCTTTCTCTCTCTCTATATAATATATTTTTAAAAATTCATATATATATGTAATTGTGTATATATATATATATATTTTGAAAAATTTCTATATCGCCGTCCCCCCGCCGTCCCCAATCATCGCTCCGGGCCTGGGGTCCCCCCCGCCCCCTCCCCGCCCTCGGTCCCCAAACACCATGGACAACCGTGGATCAGATTGAACATCAGAGGTTAGAGAAGGATTGAGAATCTTGGCATGTACTTGTTATGGTAATTAGTTGTCATTTGAAATACATAGTTTTTGTTATTTCGTGCCATCTTGTTATTCTTGTTTTCTTTTTTAAAGAACTAATCTTTTGTTGTGTACTTTGGTATCTGTTGATTGCTGCTAATTCAATTCTATTACTGATGTGCATCTTTTGGAATCTGTGTTGCATGGATAGATAGTCTTTCATTAGACCCTTGTTCGGGTAAGTTATATGCCCATAGTAGAAGCATTGTGCATTTGTCACATTGTAGGTGATCCATAATATAAATGACTTACGAATGTAGATGTGGTTGGAATAAAAGGGCATAATGTGATAATGAACTCGTTGACATGATTTGAGTTATGCAAGCAAGGCTTATGCCCTTGAGACCATGTAGAGGTGAGGAACTATTGTGGCTGAAGATGTTAGTGATGATGAGGAACTAGATCATGAATGATGCATTGAAGATGCTTCAAGTTTTGATCCTGAACTATGTTCAGGGGATAAATTCACTATGATATTGGTGAAAGTAGGAAGTAATCCAAGATTTGATCTCCCCTATCTAAGAAATACTTTGTGTTTCATTATGATCAAAACCCTAAGTGAGTTAAGTATGCTATCCCCAAGTTGAAAAGACATGTCTTATGGTGGGACTAAGTGCAAAAAGATCAAGTTAAGAAAAATAAATTGGAGATCTCTAAATGATTGGATGGTTACAAAGTTGAAAGGTAAGTTTTTGGTTGCTAATTACACTTTGAATTGCTCAAGAAATTCTAAAATTTGTGGCAGAGTTAACTATTTGTGAAGGATTATATTGAGGATCTTTATCACCTCAACATCTCATAGGTCATGTTGAAGATGATGTGGAGAAGGTATCTTAGTATGTGAATGGTTTGTGTACCACAATCTAAGATGATATATATTTGTTGCCAATACATTATGTGGAGGATGCCTACCAACTTGCATTGAGGGTAGAGGAGAAGTTATCCTGCAGGTAGCAAAGAGTTCAAGGTAAGGACAAGAGCGGAAGGGGAAATAAAAACAGTAGTGGAAAGCAATCTAATGAGTAGAGAGAGATTATAGAATCCAACAGTAATGCATAGAACTTTGAAGATGAATAGACTTCCAAGAAGGAAGGAATGGGCAAAGGAGGCTGTGGAGAAAATTAAAGTGGAACTTTTTTAGATGTGGAGAAGTAGACCATAGGGCATTTGAGTGTCTAGATTATGTGAGAACAAGGACGCGCTGAGAAAAAAGTACATATTGCACAAGGGGATGAAGAGTCTGATTGTGAAGTGGAAAGCAATCTCAAAAAGGGTGAGAATTTGATGTTGCACAATTATTTTTAAGCTTGCTGAGGAAGACAAAGAACCATGGTTAAGGAAAAGTATTTTCAACACTAAGTGTAAATTAGGAGGAAAGTGTTGTAAGTTGATTATAGATAGAGGAAGCACTAATAATGTAGTGTCCACAAAAATGGTAGAGAAACTAGGTTTGAAACTAGTACAACATCCTAATCCTTACCACATTTCATGGTTGCAGAATGGTCAAGAAATGAATTTGAAGAACAATGCTTGGTTGTATTCAATATTGGAGGTTATTTTGATGAAATATGGTGTGGTGTGATTCTTATGGATGCTTGTCATGTGTTGTTGGGAAAACCATGGAAATATTATGTATGTGCCATTCATAATGGGAGGAAGAACACCTTTACCATCACAAAAGGTGGAAAACTTTTTGAATTGTTACCATTGAAGGTTGTGTAAGAAGTTGTAATGTCATGTGTTGGTAGCTAAGCTTGTGCCAATGGAGGAAAACAAGCTATGCAGCTTTGAGGAGCCAAAGTTTGAAGCATTGTTGAAAGAATTTGAAGACATCATGGATATAGGATGCCTAGGGGATTGTTGCCATTATGCAATATTTCACATTGCATGGATTTGATTCTAGGATCTAGTTTACCAAATAAGGTACGAGATAGGATGAGTCTTGATATGAGTGTGAAGTGAACAAACAAGTGGGAGAACTGCTGAAAAGAGGTTTGAATAAGAAAGCAGAGGCCCTTGCATTGTACCTTGTGCCAAAGAAGGGGGAGAATGGAGCATGCGTATATACTATAGACTCCCATGCTATAAAGTATAAACAAGATCACCATTAAGTATAGGTTCCCATTATTGCACATTGATGATTTGATGGATTGTTTAAGTGGGCACACTACTTTTCCAAAATTGATCTCAAGGGTGGTTACCATAAAAACATAATTTGTGAAGGAGATGAATGGATATTTAGAACCAAGGATGAATTGTATGAATGGCTGGTCATGTCATTTGGATTGATTAATGCACCAGGCATCTGCTTGAGGTTGATGAATGAAGTCCTAAAACCATTCTTGGGTAAGTTTGTGGTTGTTTATTTAGATGATATTTTAATGTTTAGAAAAACTAAATAGGATCTTGTACACCTACAACAAGTATTTGTGCAACTTAGGAAGGAGAACCTATGTGTTATCTTGAAGAAGTGCACTTTCATGCAAAAAGAGTTAGTGCATTTGGGATTTGTGATATCTCAAGAAGGATTACAAATAGACCATGGGAAGGTTTAAGTAATTTTTAAGTGAATAGTACTATAGAGTTCATCAAAGGTTAGAAGTTTTCGTGGTTTGCTAAGTTTCCATAGGAAGCTTATCAAGAACTTTAGTGGGATGTGTGCACTTTTTATGCATTGCATGTGGAAAGGAGGATTTGAGTGGAAAATTGTTGCTGATAAGAGTTTTGAACTCTTGAAAAAGAAGATAACAAAAAATCCTACACTTCTAAATATTGAGAAGGTTTTCCAATTTGATTGTGACACCAATAGTAAAGCTATTGGTGCTGTAATGATTCAAGAGAGTAAGTCCATTATTTAATTTAATGAAAAGTTGAATGAAGCTAAGTAGAATTATTCAATTAATGATCTAGAATTTTATGCTATTGTTCAAGCATTGTGTAACTGGAGGCATTACTTGTTGCCAAAAGAGTTTGTTCTATATACCAATCATCAAGCATTGAGGTTCATTAATATCTAAGCAAAGCTGAACCAAAGACACATGAGGTGGCTAGAACATTTGCAAGTTTTCCAAGTTGATTGTGACACCAATAGTAAAGCTACTGGTTCTGTATTGATTCAAGAGAGTAAGTCCATTATTTATTTTAATGAAAAGTTGAATGAAGTTGAGTAGAATTATTCAATTAATGATCTAGAATTTTATGCTATTGTTCAAACTTTGTGTATTTGGAGGCATTATTTGTTGCCAAAAGAGTTTATTCTATATACCAATCATCAAGCATTGGGGTTCATTAATATCTAAGCAAAGCTGAACCAAAGACACAGGAGGTGGCTAGAATATCGGCAAGCTTATTCTTTTGTGTTCAAACATAGGGTTGGTGTAACAAAGTGTAATGTCCCCTTCTCAATTGTGATCGATTCAGTTGACTGTTGGCCTATTCCGGAGACCCGTAGGCTACTCAGAGGGTGAAATTAGGGTTTCCTATTTTTGAGGAGGTGGTTGTTTGGAGTTTGGAAATTGGATTGCGGATTCTTTCTGGGTTTTCAGAGAGCTTCGCAGTGGTATAGTCTGTTTGGTGTTCCGAGCAACTTCATGAATTTACTATTTTTAGTAAATTCTATTTCTAGCAGTGACTTTGTGGATTTCAGTGCTGTTGGCTCTCGTCTTCAACCAGTTCAGTTGGTAATTGGATTTTTGGCCCTTGGATGCTTTTTCTGGAGAGATAAGTTATTTTCATATTATAATGTTATATTTTAATATTATAACCCCCTTGGCCTAGCATTATAACTTTATGTTGTTTTTAAAAAGGGGCTTTATGGGTGAATGCCTCATCAGGAGATAATTTATATTTTAAGGCCAAATTAAGGGTTGGAGAAGTGGGACGCCTACTTGAGGAAAAGATTAATTTTTATAAAAGTGAAATATTGCCTTATGAGAAATGGACGCCACCTTTGGAGGGAAAAGAGTTGAAATCAAATTTGAAATTTGGGCGCCCTTCTTGAAGCTTCTAGAAGATTCTCCTCAAGTCTTTAAATGCAGGCCTCTTCTCTTCATTTGGACATCTCATATTTTCAATAAAGTTATGCTGCCGAAATGGTGACAGATTTGCTTCGAGGAAAGCACACCTCCTAGCTTGGCTCATCTTCTTGCTTGAAAGATAGCAACTAGTTGAGAGGTTGATTGTAGTTGAGTTTGTTTCAGCATTGCATTTGAGTTCCTAGCATCTTAGTTCAGTTCTTTGCATTTTTAGACATATTTTGGAATTGCTGAATATCATAGCTGATTGTAAGAATTGCTCATATCTCATGAAATAAAAATATTATCATTCTGGGTGTTTTTCCTTTGTTCTTCTCAACCTGGGGCGACCCCTTCTTGGAAGTTTCAGATTTTATTTTGCTGTCTTAGATTTTATCTTGCAAAAATCGCCCTTCTCTGGGCCGTACCATTCTGGTCTGCCTGGCAAGTGTTTAGAAAAAAAAATACTTCAATTTATCAACTGTTTCTTAGTCTAGTCTTCATTGTCATCATCCTAGCATTAGTTTGCATCAAGTCTCATGTCATTCTGGCAAGTATTGAGTGAGTTGTGAGTATTTTAGTGAGTTCTAGTGTTGCTGATTACTTCATTTCAGTCACTGGTCTGTCATATCAGTTTTGAATAAATGTAATCTGTGAGGAGATTGAGTCTTGAGAGTCTTGTTAAGCATTGAGGAAATCATATTGAGTTTTGCAGCATTGGAGGACTTTCTAATATGGGGTTTTGGCAAGCATTCTATCATATTGTAAGCTGAATAGTAGTACTATCAGCAATTCTCCTTTCTCTCTTTCACTTACTTTATTGTACTTCCTGCTGAATAAGTGGAAGAGGCTGGCTTGCCGCCTATTTACTTTCAGTTAGTAGTTTTAGGGACCCTCTGACCATATGCTCGCCATCACTCGGCGCCATCTTGGTTAGAGTTACTTCAGCTCATCTTGCATAAGATCCTCTGACCATATGCTCGTCTACCCTTGACGCATTCTTGGTTAGAGTTCCCTTCTAGTTCTGCATCTACATTAGATCCTCTGACCATATGCTCACACCTTGCCCACATCGGGATCCTGGTGCACATCCTTGGTTAGAGTTGCTTTCGCATCATTTTGGTTTTAGAGCTAACCTTAACGGGTGCGTGGTGATTGTAATTGTAATTGGAAAAAACAAAAAAAAAATTAGTCCGGTTCATTACACAAAGTTGTAGATGCTTTGAGTAGAATACAAATATTGTTGTCTACGATGACAATTGAATTGATAAGAATGGAGATAATGAAGAATTTATATACTACAGATCCAAACTTTGTAGATGCATGGAGAATTTGCAAAGAACCTTGTGTTAGAGGAAAATGTCCATTTAGAGATCATTTTGTCCAAGAGAGATATGTTTTAAGAAGAAGACAATTATGCATGCTGCAAGGTGATGAGTCCTAGAAATGTCCAGTTTCCTTGCTTTAGTTTCATGTTTTTTATCTTATTTCTGGTAATTTTCAAGGACATTTACAAACCTTTTCATATACTTAAAGTATTTAAATTCACTGAAGATGATATACTATATTGATAAATGATTGTGTGATTTGTAATAACACTTTGTGCCCTTATTTCTGATGCTGATTTTTTTGTTTTGTGTGTTTGATGTTTAATGAGGGTTTTCTGCCTTTTTTTGTGTTTTCTTGAAATATTTGCAAGGAAATAAAATGCAAAAACATAAAAAAATACAAGCAACTACAATAATAACTCCACTATATGTTTATCTGATCATTATTCAATAGAGCAGGTTATTACAATCATACCCGGATTAATTTGCAAACATGCACCTGCTGTTCCCAACTTTCAGCCAAAAAAGCAAACTCATAACAGGTCCAAATCTCCTTCAATATGCTGCCTTTTCGATCACGAGTGTTGTGGCTGGTTTCCTTAGGTCTGGGCGCCCTTTGAGTGATTTTTTATTATGTTTTTTGAGCCCCTCAAGACAAAATCGCCCCTCTTCAAGAGGGCCGACCCCTGCTGCAAATGAAGGCTGTAAATACTCAGCCGTACCTCTTCTTGAAATCTGATTTTTATTTTATCAAAGGCAATCTGCAATCGCCTACCCTTGGACTTGAGAAACTTTGAACCATGGAATCAAACCCTTGGTGCACAGGTACTTGTTGTGACCTTTTCACACATCGCCCCATTCAAAATGGGGACCCCCTAATTTTCACTTCATTCGGGTCTTTTGGCTTGGGTTTTTCGGTCTCTCTCTCTCTCTCTATTCTTTCGTCTAGTGATGTACTTACCATTTGACCTAGGTTTAAATTTTGGCTAAGTTTGGAGCGTTTTCTAGTAAATTAGGGTTTGCAATCTTCAGATTGCTTTAAGGTCAAATTGAGTTGGCTAATCAATTTCTAAGCTTAGCACTGCTGATAGGATACTTCGAGTAGACTCCCACTGAATTTTCATTGAATTTTGACAATTTTCTATTTTTAGTAAGTGTCAATTTGGGGCTTGTTTTCTTAAGATTTTCAAATTCTGACAACTGCACTGCACTTTGAATACTGTGAGTTACTCACTTGCAAAATTTGAGCTGAAACAGACAACTTGCTATTTTTAGCAGTCTTGCCTTCGAGGGTCATTTTTTGGGTTTGCATGTAGAACTTTCAGATGCATGTCTGAGGATTCTTTGTGGGTTTTTCGAGACCTTCGCAGTGATATGACATGCAAAATAGGATGATGACTTTCAATGATTCAGCCTTCGGAGGCTATTTTTAGGGTGTGCATGTAAGTTTTCTCAGCACATGTCAGCATTATCTTTCTGGGTTTTTCGAGAGCTTCGCAACGAGGTAACATGCAAGCGGAGCTGGTCACTTTTCCAGCTACTTACTATTTTTAGCCAGTGCTTGCATGTTGATGATTTTTCTGGGTTTTTCAAGATCTCTCGGGCGGTGTGACATGCAAAATCATCTGACAACTAATTGGTCACCTTTTCAGACGTTTACTATTTATAGCAGTAGCACTCCGGCAGCTGCCCAACGCTTCAAAATCATGAACCTGATGACATGCAATAGAAACGGAGTTAAACGGAGCTCATTCGAGGCACATGCAAGATGAATTAGGGTTTCGAGCTTCAGGACCCAAAATGAGGGGTCAAACGCCAAAATTTCCAAAAATCGAGGTATCCCATCATGATCAGCATCTTTCAAGGAATTCACTGGCAAAATTTGAAGGTAATCGGAGCACTTACTATTTATAGTAAGGCGTTACTGAAATGGGTTATAAATAGAAAGTCAACATCAGGCACCAGTGTGAACAGGCAAGTCTACTGATGAGGATTACAACATTCAAATTTCAAGTCAAACAGAGTTGTGGAAGTCATGAAATTGAACAGTTACTATAAATAGTTAACCACCTCCAGAAACATACTATTTTTAGTAGGTCAGCATGGGGCATTAGTATAAACAGATCAAGCAGGTGATGAGGACCCCATGGTGCGAATTTCAAGTCAAACGAAGTTGCAGAGATACGAAAATCAAACACTTACTATTTTTAGTAGGCCTGTGCAGAGGAATTAGGGTTTCCTAAAATCAAGGGCAAAGCACAACAGTCAGGCAGAAGCAGCCTCCAGTCACGATCAACACCCTTCAGGCAATCAACACACAAAATTTGAACGCATTCTGAGCCATTACTATTTTTAGCAAGTTGCTAAAAATAGCAAGTACAGGCAGGCATCAGGTCCCAAAAGTTCATCACATCACAAGGTTCGAGATAAAGTAAAAGTCAAGCCTTTTGGAGCTTGAAATTGCTTCAAAAGCACGAAATGTGGAGAATTTTCTAAAAATAGAAAGTTAGGACAAGCCAGGGCTAGTCACCCCAAATTAGGCGAAAGATATGAAATTCACCAAGTTTGATCAAATTTGGAGTCCAGCATCAAAATTTGCCCTAGAAGCTACCTGATGATGATTAAAATTTTACTAAGGCATAAACTTGGAGCTCACTCATGCACATGCGCGTTGGAAGGTTAGAAGGCACTTGAAAAGTTTCTAAGTGTTTCAATTTGAAAGCTCTACCCCCAAAATGCGCCCTTGAAGTTTACGATGGGTGGAAAATATTCTAAGTACTTGAAAAGTAAAAGCTTACCCATGAATATGTGCCCTTGCTTGGAAAGATGCCTAGAAATTTGCCTAAGTGTTTCAAAGTGAAAGCTTACCCATGAAATGCGCCCAAGGTGAAAGGTGATGCTTGAAAATTTACTAAGTCCTTGAAACTAGAGGCTTACCCTCTGATATGCGCCTTAAGCTGGAAATTTTAACTAAGTGTTCAAAACTTGAAGTAAGCCCCCTAAAATGTGCCCCAAGCTAGAGTTGGGTTGGAAAAGTGTCTAAGTGTTCGAAGTGAAAGCACAAGGTCTGAAATGCGCCCCAAGCTAGAGTTGGGTTGGAAAGGCGTCTAAGTGTTCAAGGTGAAAGTAGAGAGGTGGAAAGGCGCCCCACTTGAAGGATGAAAGAACTTGAAATTTCCTAAGGCATAGCAAATTTGAAAATTGACTAAGTACTTTAAACTTGAAGTAGAGGGCCTCATATGCGCCTTGGCTGGAGGAGGAAACAAGCATGGGAATTTTTCCAAGTATAAAGACTTGAAGAAGAGAGGGGTAAATGCGCCTAAGTCAAAAGGCTGGAATGTTAAATTGGAAGCTGCCACCCCTGAATGCGCCTTGGAAGAGGAAGGCATTTGAAAGTTGACTAAGGCGTATCAAAATGAAAGAATGACCCCTAGAATGCGCCACCAAATAGATGCATACCCTTCCAAATGCGCCTTGATTTGAGGAGGATGCCTTGAGATTTTTTTTAATGATTAAAACTTGATGCTCCAGGCCTCATATGCGCCCAACCAAGATAAAGTGATCAAAGGATTTTCTAAGGCAATAAAACTCAAGGCTCACCCCTCCATTTGCGCCCAAGTAAAAGAGAAGCTTGAGAAATCTTCTAAGTGATTTGAATTTGAAGAAGGAGCCCCTAGATGCGCCCACCTTTGAAGGAAAGTAGAAGAATTAAATTTCCTAGGGCGTATAAATTAAAAGTGAGACCTCCAAATGCGCCTAAGTTGAGTGGAGAGCTTGGAGATTTGAATAAGGCAAGTAAAATGAAGTCTGAAGTGAGGAACGCGCCCAGCCTAGAAGTGAATTTAAAAAATTTATCTAAGGCATACAAATTTAAAATGAGACCCCCTTATGTGCAGAGGGAGAATTAAATATACTAGGGGGTTGCAAATTGAAAGCTCACCCATAGAAGTACGCCTTGGCTGGAGAGGTCATTTGCATAAAAAATCAAGTGGATTGAATGAGGAAATTTTTCGAAGGCGTTAGAAATGAAATAAAATTTTCTCTAGGCAAGTAAATAAATTAAATTCGCTCAAGCTGGAGAAATAAAATAAAGTTTGATTAAAATTATTTTCCAGAGTTTTAAAAAATCGAATGTCCCCTTTGTTTAGACACATGAGGTTTTTGAAATTGGGAGATATTTATCATGGGGAAAATTTATTTTGGAATTTATTATGGATGGAAAATAATTTTGCCTAGCAATTTTAAAATGATGGAGCTCACGATCGAAGTATAAATTTTTCTAAGGCGTTGGCAAAATGAATAAAATTTCTCAAGTGAAATTAAATAGTGTTGAAATTAAATTTTAATAAAATATACGCCATTTTAAAGGATGAGATTTTTAATACTGAAGTGAATTTTAATAAATTTCTCGAAATTACTTCAGTCAATTGAAAATAACTGGTAGTCGAGGAGGGAAATTTTAAATTCGAATGAGGAAAGAATCTCTAATAATAGCTAATTTCTATGACGACGGTATGACAGCTAGGAATATTCTCTCCTAAAATTGGAAAATTTCTAAGTAGTGGGGGAATGAATTAATGGCGACTGTTAAACTAGGCATTTGCTTTCAGTTATAAAAACTTCAAAGTTTTTCATTTCTCTTCACGAAATTGCAGAGCTGAAAATTGTGCTGAGGCTGTGAGTAATTGCTGAGTGAGTGAGAGATTTTTTAAGTTGAGAAAATTATTTCTTTGAATGCTGAAAGCTGAAATTGCTGAAGTTGCTGAGATTTAGAGTGCTGAAAGTTGAGAGTGCTGAGTGCTGAGAAGAAGTAAAATCTGAAGTAGAAGTTTTGAGATTGATTTTTCGAAGTGCTGGAAGTATTATTGCTGCAAGTTGCTAAGGCTTGAAGTTTTAAATTTTGGAGTTGTATTTCTCGAGGTTTGGAGTTGAGGTTTTAATGTTGAAGTTTTTATTTATTTACAGCCAACTCCACTTGCCAGCCATCTCACGAACTTTTTATTTTTAAAGTTAGAATTATAATGCTTGCTTTTTTGTTTTGCAGATGGCTGAAAGTAGAAGAGGAGATGTTGCCAGAACTAGCAGGGCTGCAGCCAAAGCTGGGAATGTTGAAGCTGGCAAGGAAAATGCTTCCAGGCAGGCCATTATTAAATAGTTGAAGAAGTCTTTTATTCCGGAGTCCAAGTTTGTGTCGAAGCTGGGAGGTTTGACTGACACAAACCTCGGTTCTTTCAACCTCGAAAGCCTTTAAGAGAAGAATATACGGGCAAGGTGGCTATCCTCCGTCGGTGACTTCGCACAATATGGTGAGAAGCGGGTTGTATGCAGCTGTCGGTTTCCCGCCAGCAGTTCGATGTCCAGAGCTTATTATGGAGTGTGCAAATTACTACAATTCGGATCACCGAACAATTGTTTCTCCAGAGGGCATGTTGCTGGCAAATTTCACACCTAATGCAATTGGCGAAGCGTTCGGGATCCTAGCCACGGATAAAATGTTATACAAGTCCAAGGAGAGAGCTGATAGGATGTATGCTACATCTTTTGATAAGTGTGCTAAGAGGATCAACACTACGTGGATGAGGAAGCCCAAGCCTCCTGTCGCCAAATTGCCGAAACAAATCATCTCAGAAGAACTGAAGCAAGAATATTGCGATTTGATCATGATGCTCAGCCGGGTTAATGGCAGCCCACAAGCATATGCGTTTGAGCCATGGATGTTCTACATCAGCGTGGTGCTGGAGGGTAAAGAATATGTGGATTGGGCACAGATGATCAGTGATAACATTAATGAGTAGTTCAGAAATCTAAGAAGGACAAAGACATTTTACATGAGCTCATATGTCATCTACATGCTGGCTCGAATGACAAAATACAAGGGGCTGACATATCAGGAGCCAATTGGGTGTGGGTCCTATCAATTCAAGATTCATGAAGCATGTAGGCAGTTGCATCTGACGAGCACCTCTCACTTCAAAAGAGTGAACGATGCCTTCACGATGTACATCACGAGGACTCTTCAGCGGAGATTGCAGCAAAGAATATCCAAAGAGGCACAGGAGTTGATCAAAGAGTACGGGTTTTGGTTTGTCCAATTCCCAAAGTTCACTTATTTAAGGTTGCCGGGACACCATTCATATGCTTACTGATTACCGAGGTATCCCACAAACAGAATGATAATGCTCGAGTTGTCTAGGCAACTCATTGCCTATGACAAAATTATAAGAAAGAAGAAGAAAGGGGGATTGCAATTTCCTATTGTCATGGGAAATTCGCTTGACGAATGCCCTTCCTTGCAGGCAGCCAAGGAAGCAAAGGATGAATTGCAGTTTTATTTGCTTAGTCTCCATTCTAGCCGGTAAGATTTTGATCCTCGAGGGAAGATTGGAACGGTGTTGGGCGAAGAATATAGGCACAAAGCTCAATTAGAGGATTTTTGGGCGAATGCACAAGATGAAGGTGAAATCAAAATGACGTTCTCCAGATTGCCTCTGAAGTTGATCAGGGAGTGCGAGGTGGTCCAGGTTTCGGATCAAGTTGATGAGGATGCCAGACTTACGCACCCGGACTATGAGTCAATAAAGAACACGCCAATCCCACCACCGGATTGGGCAGAGCTGGAGATCACAGACTTAGACACTTTGTCTATGCCTGTCCTAACTTTCACGAGGAGTTGGGTAGAGGGACATGTTCACAGGTTGAAGAGAAGATCAATTGCCCTCTCGTACAATCTCATGGGCGATCGGAGGCCACCAATGTCGGCAAAGAAGAGGAAGCAAGTCGCCCAACCTACAGAACCACGAGTAGAGGAGCCAATACAGCCTGAGCCTTAGAGAACAGAGGAGACATCGCCCACGCAGTTGTTGGCTCGCTCTTCAAGTGTGCAGGAGGTGTCAGTATTTGCGGATTAGAGGGTTAAAGTAGCTGAAGAATAGGATATGGAAGAAGTTAATCAGCCGTTGTCTAGAGAACTTGATAGTCAGAGTGCCAACGCTCCTGAGGGTGCCGATCAACCAGAAGAAGGAGAAGAAACAAAGACAGACATTCGCTTTGATCAAGCACTTGAGGCAGCCTTTGAGGAAAAGGATATTGCAGAGCCTGACATTCGGGGTTTTGAGGAAGATAGCCAGCGTATGGAGACAGATGAGCCTCAGCCAAATGTTGCTCAAGAGGAGGTTCATGAAGT
Organism: Sequoia sempervirens; assembly: GCA_007258455.2. Taxonomy (NCBI): domain Eukaryota; kingdom Viridiplantae; phylum Streptophyta; class Pinopsida; order Cupressales; family Cupressaceae; genus Sequoia; species Sequoia sempervirens. Next base: position 13,658 of record VDFB02175765.1, read on the forward strand.
GGAAGCAACAGAGGAGCAGCCCCTCATTGTCTACGACACTTAGCAAAATGCTCCAAATTGGCTCTCATGCGCGATAAGGAGAGATCAGGGGGATGACATTGACCCGACGGTAGAAATGGAGGAGCTCTTGAATAGAACAAGTGGGTCACCTAAAAGGAAGAGAGCCAGGAAATATTCTAGGATGGAAATTGATGAGGTTGGTTCTCGAACTCTCCATGTTGCCGTTCCGAGGGAGGAATATGACTTAGGTGACGTGATGCCAAAGAATTACACAGTCACTACGATTGAATTAGGGCGTCCCTCCGGAGCACAAGTTGTTGAGGAGGCTGAAAATTCCTTCTAGGCACTGAGGGATAGGCTGGTGCTAAAGGAAGAAAAGTATAAGAAATTGAAGAAGGAGCATAGGGCACTGGTTGGATATGTGCGGCATCTAGCACGTCCGTGTGCTCAAGAGAACCCAATGGTGGAGCTTCCACCTGAGTTGCCACGGGAGTCGATCAGCGGACTCAAAGAAATGAAGAAGGCTATTCAAGAAGGAGATAAGTGGGTAGGCCGTGTCCGTGCTGAGGCTGAGAAATTCATGATTGATCTTGTCTCCTCTTTCCAACTTGCTTCCAGTATCCTCTCTCGTTTGGAGAACATCGAGTAGGCTTGGAATGACACACATATATTTAAGGATAAGACCATTCCTCGCCTAGCTGCTTGATGCGCATTCCAGTACATACTTTGGTTGATGAAGGGGTGATCTAAGCAGGGGATAGATATGACTTTCCGAAGTTGACGTGGTTTTTGTGACCGCACCAATCAGCAGAACAAAGTTGCCAACGGCTACCCTATCCTCTCTTGAACAAAGTATTCAGCATGCTAAGATTGCAAGTAAGATCATGCTTTCAACTCCAAGGTTCCTTTAATGTGAATAGACTCAGTTGGCTCGATGTGATTTTGCTGTTTTCTTACGAGGGGACTTACACAATTGTTCAGGATACTTGCAATAAACAACAGGTATATGCTTTGAAGGGGATTTTCGTGTGAATGATTTAGCTTTGAAGTGCGAGTTTCCTAAAACTAACCAAAAGTGTGCGGAATTGAATGGCTGCAGAGATTTCAAAATCTAAATTCTAACCTAAATGCAAGAGGGTGTTAGGCTCAATTTCGATGAACTTCAACCAAACGTTATCTAGCCTCCTGTTGGACAGCCTCGACAAGGTTAGTGCAATCTTCAAAGGAGAAAAAGGATGTTCAAATCACGATTCAATGATGCAAGTACCATCACAACGATGCATAGCTACACATGAATCTTGATCGAAGTTAAGTATAAAAGTTTTCCAGTTGACCACGCAGGACAAACTTACCATCAGTAAGATTGTTAGTGGTATGGACTCAAGAAGCTCATTTACATCAAACGCAAACACCCATAACTAACTATTTGCATGAAAATTAAATCCTACTTGAAGTCAAAGGAAGAAGAAACCTCACAAACTACTCACAACAAAAGTTGAATTCACCATCAATGAAATGCTTTTATTATGATTAGCTTTCGTGACAATCTCTTACAAAAATTCTCAAAGGGAGAATTCCCCTTTTCCTTCAAACAATGCAATGAAAACTATTCTAACTCCAAAAATGTCTACTCTCTATTCTGCTCTGATATCAACTGATTGCTAACTACTAGTGTACAAATGAGGGGACTCCCCTTTATATAGCTGGCCAATCTCAATGGATGGTCCAGATCAAATTACAATGGAGGGCTCAGATCGAGCCACCTCAGCCCTAGACAAGAATAACCCTAAAAACCGCCAGAAGGTGGAGGAGTGGCGTCATTAATGATCCCAAAAATAGCAGATTCCTCCTTGACCACCATGGGCAATTAATGCCCACTATCCTTCTAGAAGATTCTCGTCCATAACCGCGTTCCCATTGCTCTTTTCTCTGACCGCGTAAGCTATGAATCGGGCCAGCACTGAATCAACTTCCTCCTCAGAAATCGATGGAGTAAGATTGAGCTGATATTCAAGGATACCCACCATTTGCTCCCATCGATCACAAGACTTTCTCCAAGTCTCAATAGAGTCCTGTGTGCTTTGAATAATTGTTGAAAACGTGGAGATGTTTTCAAAGTCAAGTTGGGAAAACGTCTTCATCTCAGAGAAGAAAGGCTGCAATCTTGCCTTCAATCCTTCCACCTCTACCTCCTCATGAGTTAGCCTCCTGGCGAATAATGCATCCAATGTGTTGAGGATGCCCTCGTGAATATTTCTCATCGCCTTCTTGATTTTGGAAGATTCTGTAGCTGCCGTGTCAAAGAAGCCCTTCCCAGTGAATGCAGCCGAATGCCATCCAAAGAAATCGTACCTGTCTCCAGCTTGGATCACTCCTTCATTTATCAAAGTCTGTGTAGGCACACGCATCAGAACAGCAAGGCGAGGAATAGTCTTGTCCTGGAAAATATGGGTGTCACCCCAAGCTTGCTCAACACCATCTAAGCGTGAAAGGATACTAGATGCACTTCGAAAAGAGGAGACAAGGTCAGCCATGAATTTCTCCGCCTCACTGCGAACACTGCTTATCCATTTATCTCCCTCTCGGACAACCCTCTTCACTTCTTCAAGCCCACTGATTGGTTCTCGTGGCAACTCCGGTGGAAGCTCTACTGTTGGGTTCTCCTGAGCACCCGGATGTGCTAGATGTTGCACATATTCAACCAATGCCTTGTGCTCTTTCTTCAATCTCTTATACTTTCCCTCCTTTTTCACTAGCCTGTCCCTCAACGCTTGGAATGAGCTTTCAGCTTCTTCAACCACTTGCACTCCAGAAGGACGTCCCAAATCAATTGTGGTGACGGTGTAATTCTCTGGCATTGCGTCACTCAAATCATGATCCTCCCTTGGAACGGCAATATGGAGGGTGCGTGAACCAGCCTGATTAGTCTCCATTTTCGAATACTTTCTCGCCCTCTTCCTTTTTGGTGACTTACTTGTTCTATTTAGAAGCTCCTCCATCTCAATTGCCAGATCAGCATCATCATCTTGATCTCTCCTTATTGCATGTGATAGCCAATTACGCTGAACGTCGTAAACAATAAGGGGCTGCTCTTCAGTTGCCTCCACTTCACGAACCTCCTCTCGAGCAGTATTCTGTTGAGGCTCAATTATCTCAATGTGTTGATCACTCTCCTCATGAGCTCCAACCCTTGACTCTATGACGTCTTCCTCCTCGAAAGCACAATCAAAGTGGGTATCTGTTTCTGTCTCTTCCCCTTCATCTGGCTGATTGGCACCTTCAGGGACATTAGCACTCTGAGTATCCAACTCTCTCGGCATTGGTTGGTTAACCTCTCCAATCTCTGGCTCTTCATTCCTTCGAACCCTTTGATCTGCAAACAGCGAGACTTCGCGCACGCTGGAGGAATGGCTCACCAACTGAGTAGATGATGTATCCTCCGATCCTTGAGGTTCCGGCTGAATAGGTTCTTCCGGCTGTGGTGGCTCCACAGCTTGGGCAGTTTGTTTCTTCCTCTTTGCCAACACCGGTGGCCTTCTATCACCCATGAGGTCGTATGTGAGGGCAACTGACCTTCTTCTCAATCTGCGAACGTGCTCCTCTACCCAAGTCCTTGTAAAAGTCAAGACGGGAATAGACAAGGTGTCTAAGTCCGCAATCTCCGGTTCAGCCCAATCTAGTGGTGGGATCGGAGTGTTCTTTATCGATTCATAATCTGGGTGAACAAGCCTGGTATCTTCTTCGACTTGATCCGGCACTGGGACCACTTCACATTCTCTAATTAATTTGAGAGGCAACCTCGAAAACATCCTTTTTCTAATTTCGGCTTCATCTCCAGCGTTTGCCCAAAAATCTTCCAAGTGAGCTTTGTGCCTGTATTCCTCACCTTGCACTGTTCCAATCTTTCCCCGAGGATCAAAATCCTGCCGGCTGGTATGAAGAGTCAACTGATAGAACCGCAACTCATCTTCCGCCTCCCTGGCTGCCTGTAGAGAAGGGCATTCTTCAAGTGAGTTTCCCAAAACAATGGGAAAGTGCAAACCTCCCTTCTTCTTTCTCCTTATGATTTTGTCGTAGGCTACCAGTTGCCTAGACAGCTCAAGCATTATCATCCTGTTTGTGGGGTACCTTGGTAGTCGGTAAACGTATGAGTTGTACCCTGGCAGTCTTAAGTAGGTGAACTTTGGGAATTGGACGAACCAAAACCCATACTCTTCTATTAACATTTGCGCCTCTTCAGATATCCTCTGTTGCAGTCTCCGCTGAAGGGTCCTTGTGATGTACATGGTGAAAGCGTCGTTCACCCTCTTGAAGTCAGCGGTGCGTGTGAGATGTAATTGCCTACAAGATTCATGAATCTTGAACTGGTTAAAACCGCACCCAATCGGCTCTTGGTATGCCAACCCTCTGTACTTAGTCATCCGAGCAAGCATGTAGATGACATACGAACTCATGTAGAATGTTTTTGTTCTCCTTATATTCTGAAACTGCTCATCAATATTGTCGCTGATCATCTGAGCCCAATTTACTTCCACCTTCCCTTCGAGCACCACGCTGATGTAAAAGAACATCCATGGTTCGAACACATATGACTGTGGGCTGCCGTTCACCCGACTGAGCAGCATGATTATATCACAGTATTCCTGCTTTAGCTCCTCTGAAATTATTTGCTTTGGCAGCCTAGCGGCAGGAGGCTTTGGCTTTCTCATCCAAGTGGTGTTGATTCTCTTCACGCACTTCTCGAAAGATGTGGCATACATCTTATTAGCTTTTGCCTTGGACTTGTGTAACATCTTATCTGTGGGCAGAATCCCGAATGCCTCGCCAATTGCATTAGGTTCAAGGTTGGCCAACAAAACGCCATCCGGAGAAACAATCGTCCGATGGTCCGAATTGTAGAAGTTCGCACACTCCATAATCAGCTCTGGGCACCGAACTGCTGGTTGGAACCCGACTGCTGCATATAATCCGCTCCTCAGAATGTTCTGTGATGCTTCCGTCGGAAGATTGCCACCCTACCCATATATCCTTCGCATGAAGGCTTCGAGGTTGAAGGACCCAAGGTTGGTATCAGTCACATTCCCGAACTTTGACACGATTTTAGACTCCGGAATGAAAGATTTCTTCAAGCTCTTGATGATCGCCTGCCTGGAGGCATTTTCTTTGGCAGCTTCATTATTCCCAGCCTTAGCTCCAACTTTGCTTGTTCCAGCAGCATTAGCTTTTCGTCCATCAGCCATCTGCAAAACGAAAAGCGAACATTACACTTCAAACTTTTAAAATAAAAATATCACGTGAGATGGCTGGCGAATGGAGTTGGCTGCAAGAATAAATATGAGTTAATAGCTTCAGCAGTAAAACTCCGACTTCAAACTTCGATAGATTTAAACTCCGAGAATGTAAAACTCTGAACTCCAACAATTTGCAGCCAAAGGAATTTTCAGCGCTACGGAAGAAATCAACTTCACAGCGTCAACCTCGGAAAATACTTCAAGTTTCAGTAATTTTCAACAACAGCAACTTCGAAAGTTATAAATCAGCAACTTCGAAGATTTTGAATCAGTAAGTTCGAAAGTTTCAAATTAGCAAGTTCAAATCAGCAAGTTTCAATAATTTCAAATCAGCACTTCGAAAGTTATAAATCAGCAACTTCGAAGGTTTCAACAATTTCAAATCTGATTTGATTCTAAACATTTAGCAACTTCAGAAAATTTAAATCTTAAAGCTCAAGCAATTTCGACTTCCAGCATAATTAAACGATTTCAGCCTTCAGCAACTTTCAACTTCGAAAAACACTTCAACTTTCAGCAAAATATTAAATCTCAGCAACTTTAAATACTTACCTTCAGCAACTTGGAGAAATAAAAATGCTCAACCTCGGCAACTTATACTTCAAACTTTGTTTCGAATCTCAGCAACTTTGCAACTTTAAATCTCAGCAACTTCGCAACTTCGAATCTCAAGAAAATTCAAGCTTCTTGAAAAATCGAATTCAACACCTCTCACACTTTCAGCAACTCTCAATCTCGAATTTACTCACAACTCAACAATCACTCTCAACTCTCCAGCATAAATCTCAGCTTCGAATCTTGTGAGATGAAAATGAAAATCCTCGGAGTTTTATAACCAAAAGCTGGTGCTAATTTTAGCAGATGCCATTAATTCTCTTCATCATGACTTACGCATTTGCTAAATTTGAAAGAGAATATTCCAGTCGTCTTGCAGTCGTCATAGCAATTTGCTATTCAGGGAGATTCTTTCCTCGATTAAATTTAAAATTTCCCTCCTGACTCCCAGTTACTTTCAGTGATTTCGAAAAAATCATTTTACTTCGATTTGAAATAATCTTACTGCTTTTTTTAAAATGGCATGTTTAATTTATTAAAATTTAATTTAAATGCCATTTAATTTATTTCACCAGCGCCTGTGAAAATTCGATGTCAGCATTTTAAAATGGCTAGGCGTAATTTATTTTCCGTCCATAATTAATCCAAAAACAAATTCCCCCACGATTAAAATCGTCTGAGTTTTTAAAATTTCATGTGTCTAAATTTAAAGGGGAATTTAATTTAACTTAGGAAAATAATTAAATTTTAAATTTTAATTTCTCTGCCTTAGGCAAATTTTCGAGTTGATTGCCTAGAGAAATTTTATCACTTCCAACGCCTTTTAATTTTCATCTTCACATTTCGCCCTCGAATTTCATAGAAAATCACCATGTGATTTCAAATATATTATGAAGGCGCATTTAATGGAAGGCATTTTCAAATTTCCACGCCTTTTAATTAATTTTCTAGCCCTCCAAGCTAAGGTGCAAATAGGGGTCTAAGCTTCTAGTTTTACCACCTAGACAAAATAATTCCAACACATCCTCTTTCTTGGTTTAGGCGTATTTGAGAGGTGGTATTTTAAATTTCCATGCTCTAATGATTTTCCAACCCCTTCACAAGTCAAGGCGCATTTGATAGCTTGAACTCTGAGTTTGATATACTTAGAATAATTTTCAAAGTCCCCCCACTCTCTAAGGCGCATATGATGGTTGAAGCTTTGGGCGCAATTGATGGTGGCAAGTCCGAATAGAATAACCTAGGCGTTTTACTTCACCTATCAAGCTAAAGCGCACATAACACCTTGAACTTTTAGTTTCATGCCTTAGTGAAATTTTAGCGCCCCTTTGGATTAAGGCGCAAATAACATGAGAAGCTTTCATTTTAAACATATCCTTCTCAAAGTAGGGCGCAAATGTGGCCCCCAACTTTCAAGGCGCAGATCACAGGGTTGGCTTTCAGTTTTAAACCAGCTTGAAGTCTTTAGGCGCAAATCCTCATGGCTACTTTCATTCCCACGCCTTAGGAAAACTCATTCTTTTCTCTTGAAGTGGGCGCAAATCATAAGTCCTTCCAATTTTAATCCCTAGGCGTAAATGACACTTAGAGCATTCAATTTGTGTGCCAGACAAGGGCGCATTTACCATGTCAAGCTTTTAATTCATTTGGCTCTTTGATTACCTCCTTCTTCCCAGGCGCAAATGACTGCCTAAGGTTTCAAATTTCACGCCTTAGAAAAATTTAAACTCCATCATTGTCTCCTTCCTGGCTTGGGCGCAAACAAGGGGGCAAGCTTTTAATTTCGTTACTCTAAGCTCAAGGGTGCATTTCCATGGTCCAACTTTCAGTTTAGCACTTGAGCGCATTTTGCATGGGCAACTTTCAATTTCGAAATGCATTCAAAGTGGGGCGCATATTAGTCATAGTGCTTTTAGTTTTGACACTTAGGCAAGTTTGAAGTTCTTCAAAGAGGGGCGCATTTCACCCATGCAGCTTCCAATTTGTACCTTGGGCGCAAATCACTATGCCAACTTCCAGTTTATGCCTTAGAAAAATTTCGAGGTTCCTTCAACTTGGTGGGCGCATTTCGCTTGGGGAGCATCCAGTTTACTTGCCTTAGGAAAATTTCGAATCTCTAACCTCTCAAAGTTAGGCGCAAATCCATGGTCAACTTCAAGTTCACACCTTAGGCGCAAATCACATGGGCAACTTTTAATTTCGTGCCTTAGAATATTTTGAGTTCCCCCTTCAAAGAGGGGCGCATTTGACCCATGGAGGTTTGAGTTTTAACACTAAGACAAAATTTGAGGCTCTTCAAAGTGGGGCGCATTTGACCCATGGAGCTTTCAGTTTTAATGCCTTAGAAACTTTTTACCATCCCTCTTCATAGCCTTGGGCGCATTTTGAAGGTCGAGTTTTCAATTTTCCAGACTTAGTCAATTTTCCATCTATCTTCAGCTTATAAGGCGGGTTTTAATGCTGGACTTGAAAATTTATCCGTTTTAGCGAATTTCATGCCCTTTGCCAGATTTAGGTTGATTTTCCTTTGCTAACCCTAATTTGCCCTGAGTTTCTATTTTTAGAAAGTTCCTTGAATTTCGTGCTCTGACTTGA
>VDFB02175766.1:0-11211 GCA_007258455.2 Sequoia sempervirens
TGTGTTTTTATAATTTTGAAATTACTTTTAATTTCAATTTAAATTTTATGAATATTATTTTATATAATATTTATAATATTTAATATTATATATTATATAAAATATAATATATTTAATATATATTAAATTAAATGAATTATTAGTATAATTTAAAATATATTTTATTGTTCGATTATTGTTATTGATTAAATTATAAATTATATATATATATATATATATATATATTAAATTATTGAGATTTTTAGATTTAAATAGTTGTTTTAAATAAGATAAAGTTAATACGTATGAAAATAATAATAATATTTTATTCGTCATATTTAAATGATAGGGTAAATTCGAAATTGGAAAATATGTATAAAAATGGGGTAGATTATTTTCATAGATGGAAAATATATAAATGCTTTCTTATTAAGATTTGATTTTGTTATCTGGTATAATTATTTGAAAAACTTTGGGGTATAAATTGACATTTTAGTGGCGCATATTTAAATGTTAAATTAATTATCTATTATAAGGGGTTAAGATGTGGATTTCATTATTATAGTCGAAACATAAATGACGTGTGATCAAATGTTTTACTTAAAATATTGACTTGATCAATTTATTTAGTCTATGATGAAATATGGATTAAATGATTTAATTTAAATGTTATTTATTAAAATATCTTGATGTTGAACATAATAGTGAAACTTAGAGATAATGGATGATTTAGTTCAATCAGATGGTTTTAATCACTAAATTTTGATTATGGAACATAACTGAAGAACTTAGGGTCAACGAAGGATTTATTTTAATTAGAGGACTTTATTTGTCAAAAGTTTGATTTATTTATAATTTGATTTTGATTATTATGGATAACTGAGGCAAATGAAATTAAATAGACAAATTTAAAATATAGATCATCTTAGGATGAAATTGTTACATAATCGAAGCAAAAGTAGATTCTATATTTAGAAGAATTATTTAGAACATTGAATTTTTTAATAGTCAAATGATGTATTGGAAAAAAAGGAGATTTTAAATAATCAAATGATTATACTTCAAAGGTTGATTTTATTAAGATATGTGATTGAGAAACAAAATATAATTATTGGTTTAAACTCCTTAAGTGGTCAACATGCTTAACTCACTATTAGGTATATTCGTTTTGGAATATAATTGAATTCAAGTAGAGATAAGATTTAGTTGATTTATTTAATGCTAAGTTGAAATCAAGACTGAATTATTTAATCTAAATGTTTATTTTTCAAGATGTTTAATTATAGAATATGATTGCGGAATTGAGAGTAAAGGATGAACTTATTAATTAACCTAAATGATTTATTAATCAAGTGATTTATCTATAGTATGTGATCATGAAACTTAGAGAGAATGGTTGATTTAAATTTTAACCAGATAGCTGCATTATTAAGTGTTTTGATTATGAATATGGTTATGAAATTTAGAGTAAATGATATGTTCTTTAAATATTTCAATGTCGTGAAAAGAAATGGGATCAATTGATTGGATAAATGCAAGTCATGAAATCTGTGTTTGACTAGATTTAGGAAATCCGAACATTAGCTTACCTATTTGTCTGAAATGTTTTCAGTGTTTAATTGTTCGCCTTCAATGTTGTGGAATGAGATTGAATGTTTTGAGAGTCTTCCAGATATGGGTTCATTTATTGGTATGGGTGGTTATATGTGAGTCAACCTTTGTTATGTACTTTGGTTTCCGTGTTATGAGAAAAGTTTGTTTGTCAAAATTACATCTTTAGGCATTTAAAGAACGTGTGATTATATGATTGTTGACTTTAAGTCATTTCTTGTTGATCATGTAAGTCTTCCAGTTGTGTTTATTGAGATGATGATTGTTGCCCTTGTGATTGGTTATTGTCTTTCTTGGGTAGAGCATGAGACTTGTATCAGTGGAAACCTGGTTCTTCGTACGGGTTGTGTGACCTTGTGATTAAAGGTTGAGTCTTGTTTTTAGTTCATTATGTGGGTCATCATTATGTTAGTCAACCTTGTGTTAGCCTTGGGTAGTGCACGCTTTGGTTTCAGTTTTGTACATCTGTAGTGATGTGTTACCTGTTGAGGTGTTTGGTTATTTGTGATCAGTGTTAGTGCATTGTCTACCCTTGGCATGTGATTGAGTTAGGTGTTGTCGATAGGGGAGTGGCTTTCAACGAGCGTCGGGCCCAAAGTGGTTCTAGGATAACTCGTGTGAGAGTCAGTTAACTAAGTGAAAATTAAAATAACTTATACTAGGGATAGAGTAGCTTGAACATTAATAAGATAATTTAGCCTCGCTCATTGGCTCAAGGGCTTGTACGAGACTTGAGATGAGTCGGGAAGGCCTATAATGGCAAGATCGTTATCTCGTCCTTATGAGAGATAATCGATTTCGCTCTGGTGTGTATGTGGGGCCGGGAGTCGGTTGAGGTTTCCAGGATATCCCTAGAGGGGGGCCGGGACCTAGGAAGACTTGCCAGGAGATCCCATGCAACCTTTGCGATGACACTCCTCCTATGACAGCAGTCGGTATGGTGTTGTACCGTGGGTTTTTTTTATTGTACAGTGATTGTACTCAATTTTTGTACTCTGGAAGCATTGTAACCATGATGTTAAGTGATGTGGTATATGTTCTTGTTTGCAGTTCAGTTTTTGTGTTAGCCTGTGTCTAGTGGTAGATGGTCTTGTCTAGGAAATCCTTGTTACTATCTCCTAGCACGGAGGGAGTGGGGCCTTTGGGTTCCACGTGGTCGGGTGGCGTGCATCTTAATCCGTTGGTACTTCTTCTTGTTCATGTGGTCGTGATTTCTAGTTGGAGAGCTCGTGGGAATCAGTTTCTTCTCATGCTTTGTTCTCTCTGTACTTATTGCATTTTATTACCCCTCATTTGTTATCGAGGTGGAATTTGTAAATTGTAATCATGTTTATTGGATTTACCTCATTCAAATAATATGTTTTAATCATATTTTTAAATGTTGTTAATTAACCTCGAGGTATTTATTATCCTTTGTTGTAAATTTATCCTGGTATGGGTTGTATGCAATCTTAATTCTGTAAGTGATAATTTGATTCGGTTCAATTGATGTTAATCGCTGTTTGCCTTAAAGTACCTTTGTCTCCATGGCCTTAGAGGTTGCCACTGTGTATTCATCTTGGTATGTTATTTGTACTTAAACAAAAAAAAAAAAAATTGGTACGTTTAAGTAATGAATTGCAACTTCCTCTAGGGTTGCGTGGCGGGGCATTACACATGGTATCAGAGCCTAGGTTTAAACACTGGGAACTCTGGGATTATGTTGGACCCATTATGTTGTAAGCTGTGTAGGTTATACTCTGGGCACTATGAGCCCATTGTATTGACCTAGTTGTTTTACTCTTTCGGATTGTTTTCCTTTGTGGGTTGATTTCTCTTGTTTTCCCTGAGGTTGTCATTAGCAAGTGTAGGTCCAATGGTGTAGGAAACCAGTGGAAAGGATAGGATCCTCGGTGTAGTTCGCAATGCACCGATATCATTTCTACTGGAAGAATGCATTATGGATGATTGTTTGGTGTGTGAGTTTGGGGTGTTGTGTGTGGTGGACAACGATCAGTTTTGTTGATTGTTTCTGCCTTTGCATGTCTTGTTGATGAATGCTTTGTGAGGGTTGGTTAGGCCCGCGAGCCTACCAAGAAGTGTGTTTTGATTGGTCTCCTTCTTGATGCCTAACTCTTTTGTTGTGTAAAAGGGGGTGACCCTTAGGTGGTTCTTGAGTGTGGTTGTAGTGTGTTTGTTGAGTATGTTCCAAGTATTTGTTGGGGCAAGATAGTCATAGGACCTCTTGCCTTGAGTGCCTTAGTATGGCATTATAGAGGGTGGAATTTCCCAACCTTGTCTTGTGTTGTGGAGGAATGATGCTCATGTCTTGGAAGTTCTATTTGACCTTGAGGGTGCCAAGGAGTTCCTTGGGTGTGGATTCTCTTTTGGAGTCTTGTTGTTTCCTTCTCCATGCAAGTATCTGATGCGTGTTTTCTGGTGCTTTATCTCTTTGTGCAAGTGATTACTTGATTGACCCCTATGTGGTGTTAGAGTTGCGTTTACATATTCTATCGGATAGAGAATTAAGAATTATGATAATAGGAAATGAATGAACATGTTATTAGTTCATAGAGATTTGTGCATGCTCTCATGTGGTAGATGCATTTGTGTGAAAGTGATTGTGTGATGACGAAACCATGATTACATTCGTGCCTATGTTAGAACTGTAAATATCTTGTCTTCTCTCTCTTTCCATTGGGTTAACGAAGATGTTGTCCTTAAGTGTGTGGGGTATTGACACCCAGGGTATGCTGTATCTTATGAGAAAATGCTTATGTATTCATGAAGGTTGTTTTATTAGATCAAACCTTGGGTAAAGGACCTAAGTCCCCAAGTTGCATTCATAATCAGGGAAAATGTATAATATGAATAGAAAATCATTTTGCAGTAAGTAAAAGTTTAAAGAAAAGGGATTAGTGAAACCATTGCATGTTACTGATAATTGCATAATAGGTGCATTTTGTTGGTGAGGCCTAGAGTCCCCAATTTCATTGTTGAGACTTAAGAAATCATGTAGTTGTTAAATTATTGTACTTGGATTCAAAATGAAAAATGTTAAATGAATGTTGAAGTGATAATGTGCATACCTTGTCTTGAGTAAACATTGTAATGATATCTCATTATGTGTGGCCTTGTGATGATTTCCGGTGATGTGTATTGGTGCATATGGGTATTATGTATGTTAATCAGTGGATATGTGTTTTGGAATTTTGGTTGGTGGTTGCTTCACCATGTTGATTGTATAGATTGATAGTGTGCTTGAGTGTGTTGATTTTAGCACAAGCTACTGCTGTTTTATGTTGAGGTATGGAGTGGTTCAGTATTGGAACCATTTTTTATGTGAGTATTTTAATGAGCTTGAACTAGGGGTATTTGCAGGCTTCCAGGAGTAAGCCTGACCCTAGGGGGGGAGGATGTAACACCCCTCCATTTTGGCTCTTTGCTCGGCATTGTTCTTCCCTATTATGATTGTGTCTGATTATGCTTTGACTTTGGAACTAGGTTGCTTTTGATTGCAATTGTTATACAATTTGGATGTTATATTTCGATGTGATGTTATCCTGATGTTACCCTTATGGCATGTTTTGGATTAACTTAGAATATATTTGATTTAATGATGTTTTATGCTATTGATCATGTTATTGATGTTAGATGCGTCAGTTAGTGATATTGTATTGGTGAAGGGGACGGGATTGTATCACTCACTTGTGAGTGCCCTACGATTCTAAGATTTCCTCTTCACTGTGTGTTTGATCATATTATGTATATATGCACATTCGACATGCTCTTTGATGCAGGTTGGCAGGTATATGACATCGACTCCACTTGGTTTCCAGGTTTGAGTGTGTCCATTGACCAACAGAAATTGATTGGGAGATAGTAGCTAGGTTTTCTGTGTCAAGTCGTTACCCTAGTCACAGTCTGTCGTCGGGTTGTAGTCAGGTTTGGTTGTTTCATGTTGCCCAAGTCACCCTGGTCTTTAATTAAATTCAAGTTATAATGGCTTGTGTTGTTATTCTATGGCTTAAATATATTTGGTTATAATGCTAGGAATGTTACTTTATTAATTAATTTAATTTAGTTAATAAAATAAGGATTAGATTTATTTTATTGATGAATTAAATTAATTGTGGAATTGATTAAGTTATTCCTTGAATTACAAGTGTTAAAAGATTTAAATTAGTTTGTGTGAAAAGAAGGTTTTAAAATATGTTGAATTCTATTTAGAAAATTGAAAATTGTTTAAGTTATTTAAAATTCCAAATATTTTCAATACAATGACTTTGGGGTAGAAAGATATTTTTGGAAATAGTTGACTTTTTTTTGGTAAAAGATATTTATTTTTGAATTTGGGGATGGAAATTGAATTTGAATTTCAATTTGTGAATAATTTGGGGAAACTCTATTTTTAGCATATATTTTTCATTTTGGTGGGGGGATGTTTTTTTTTGGCAACTTGGATGGAGAGTTTGTTGGTGGCTTTACTTGGATTTGTGAAGGAGGTGGAGACTTTTGCTTGGGATGGATTCAATGGAGGAATTGGAAAAAACTCCATGTTTGAAGGCTTCAAGTTTTGGAGGAAGAAAACAGGTTCCTCTTATTCTTGCTTGTCCATTTTGAAAATAGATTAGATCCTCTTCATGCTATTTAGAAATCTTGAAATGTTGTTTGAATCCAATGAAACCCATGAGTTATTTGTTTGAAAACTTGCATTTTGTGTTGAGATTTTGAAAAGAAAACCAAAACTAGAATCAACAATGGAAAAAAATGAAATGAAAACCAAAAGAGTTTTGTTGTCAAACCAGAAATCTAAACCCTATGGTTGTGTTGAAAAATCCATTGTTTTGTTGCAAGATTTTGTTGGGCATTTGCACAATAAGACCCACAAGTTCATTTTTAAAAATACTAGGATTTCCATTTATTAAATTTCTGGAAAATACCCCTGGTTTGTTCTTTTTGTGAAGTTCTTAATGGGTTTCTTTGTGGGGAGTGTATTTGTATTTTAAAAATACAAATAAAAATAAATGTTATTTATTTTGTGGGAGGCTGGGGAGGCCAACCCCCGCCGCCGCTGCCGCCACCAGAAAGTCGGCACTGTGTGCTCGGCACACAGCCCCGCCGCCTGCAGGCGACGGTCACTGTGTGCGAAGCACACAGTTCCGCCGCCCATGGGCGATGGACGCTGTGTGCTTTGCACACAGCCCCGCCACCGTGGGAGGCGGATGGACTGTGTGCGGAGCACACAGCCCCGCCGACCACAAGGAGGCAGGGTTGCGTGCCCACCCTTAGGGTTTCGACCCTTAAGTTTTTAAAGAAAAAGAAATTTGTTTTATTTTAAGTTTTGTGTTTATAAATTATATCATATTTTATATTATATTTATAATATTAATATTATATATTTAATATTTAATAATAATATGTTTAATATTTAATATTATATACTTAATATTAAATATTAAATATTTAATAAATTAATATTATATATATAATATTTAATATTTTATAATATGGGATAATATGGTATTAAAGTATAATCAAATGGATTATAGTGATAACATTTTGTTAATTTAGACATTTAAAAGATGTTTAAATCATTTTAAATAGGGATTGTTTTAAATAAATTATAGCATTGATATATTTGG
This sequence comes from Sequoia sempervirens, assembly GCA_007258455.2. NCBI lineage: Eukaryota > Viridiplantae > Streptophyta > Pinopsida > Cupressales > Cupressaceae > Sequoia > Sequoia sempervirens. The sequence goes on from VDFB02175766.1 coordinate 7,215, forward strand.
AATGGAATCGTTATTTTAATGAATAGTGTTATTTTAAAAGGGTATTTTAATCCGTATCTAGGATTGAGCAAACAGAATAAAATATTAAATTTAATACTTTAATGGTGCCAAGTGAACCTTAGATAATTTAACAAGTATTGAATAGAGTTGAATGATGATCAAATTTCCTTATTTAGAAATTTTTTTTTTTTGATGTTTATGGTTAATCAGGAAATATTAGAATATTAAAATAATGTTAGAAGCATATGTTTAAATGATGTTTCAACATTTAAAATAGGAACTTTGCAATGATCATCCCATTTGTACAAGCGGAAATTAAACTGATGAATAGTCAAACGTATTCGTTTTAAGATTGATTTTGATTAATTATAGACTGATCAAGTAGAACCAAACTATTGGTTTAAATTCTTTAATGTTGACAATGTGATTTAAACATTTAAATATATAACAAGAAATACATTGAGTATGTACTACTAGGTATATTTGTTGGAAGGTATTCGTATTCAAGTAGAGATAAGACTTAGTTGAGTTATTTAATGTTGAGTTGAAATAAAGACTGATTTATTTGATCTAAATGCCATTTATTAGGATGTTTCAATTATAGAATATAGTGGCGAAACTTAGAGTAAGAGGGAACTTATTATTCAATCTAAATGTTTCGTTAATCAAGCGATTTTATTTATAGTACATGATCATGAGACTTAGAGATAACGAATGATTTATTTTAATCAAAGGAGTTTATTAAATTAAAATATTCTATTTTGGTTAAAATTAGAAGTAATGAATGATTTATTGAATCATATGAGATTGAGTTGTTTGATTTATTGCTATTTTGAAATAAAGAGTAATTTATTTAATCTAGATATTTTATAAATCAAGTGATTTATTTACAGTATATGACTGTGAGACATAGAGTTATTGATTGGCTTAATTTTAATTCGATGATGATATTTATTAAAATGTCTTGATTCTGGAATATGGTTGTGAAATTTAGAGTAAATGATCAGTTCTTTGCATATTTCAACGTCGTAAAAAGAAATGGGCCTATTTGATTGGATATGTGCAAGTCATGAAAACTGTGATTGACTAGATTTAGGAAATCTGAACTTTAGCTTATTTAACTGTCTGAAATTCTTGTAGTGTTATAATGTTCGTCCTCGATATTGTGGAACTAGAGTAAATGTTTTGGAAGTCTTCCAGATAAGGTTCATGAAAAAATCATAATGTCTAGAACGTATCTGTATAGTAAAAGATTGAGTGTATGATGTATATATGTACTTTGGTACTTGTTTTATGAGAAAATATTGTTATGTCGAAATACATCTTTAGGCATTTAAGGAACGTGTGACTATATGACTATTGATCTTAAGTGGTTTCTTGTTGGCATTATATGGGCAATGTTGTTATGGCTGTAAATTTATGAATGTGTTTTGGTAGTACTGGGTTTTGTTCCCAGAGGCTAGGAGCTCCTTGGTTGAGATGTTAATTCTTTCGGAGTTGGTTGATTATGTAAGTCTTCTAGTGTGTTATCTTGAAACGATGTTGTGCATCATGTGTTTTTTATTGTTTAAATTGGGAAGTGCTTGAGTTATGTTTCATTGGAAACCTGGTTACCACGACAGGTTGTGTGACCTTATGGCTTAAGGTTGAGTCATGTTTTAGTTTGTTATGTGGGTTGTCATTATGTTAGTCAACCTTGTGTTAGCCTTGGGTCGTGCATGCTTTGGTTTCAGTTTTGGACATCCGTAGTGGTGTTACCTGTTGAGGTGTTTTGATTATTTGTGATAAGTGTTAGTGCATTGTCTACCCTTGGCATGTGGTTGAGTTATGTGTTGTCGATAGGGGAGTGGATTTCAACGAGCGTCGGGCCCAAAGTGGTTCCAGGATAACTCGTGTGAGAGTCAGTTAATTAAGTGGAAATTAAATAACTTATACTAGGGATAGAGTAGCTTTGAACATTAATAAGATAATTTAGCCTCGCTCATTGGCTCAAGGGCTTGTACGAGACTTGAGATGAGTCGGAAAGGCCTAGAAGGGCAAGATCGTTATCTTGTCTTTACGAGAGATAATTGATTCCACTCTGGTGTGCATGTGGGGCCGAGAGTCGGTTGAGGTTTCTAGGATATCCCTAGAGGGGGGCCAGGACCTAGGAAGACTTTCCAGGAGATCCCATGCAACCTTTGCGATGACACTCCTCCTATGACAGCAGTCGGTATGGTGTTGTACTGTGGGTTTTTTTTATTGTACAGTGATTGTACTCGATTTTTGTACTCTGGAAGCATTGTAACCATGATGTTAAGTGATGTGGTATATGTTCTTGTTTGCAGTTTAGTTTTTGTGTTAGCCTGTGTCTAGTGGTAGATGGTCTTGTCTAGGAAATCCTTGTTACTATCTCCTAGCACGGAGGGAGTGGGGCCTTTGGGTTCCACGTGGTCGGGTGGCATGCATCTTAATCCATTGGTACTTCTTGTTCATGTGGTCATGATTTCCAATTGGAGAGCTCGTGGGAATCAGTTTCTTCTCATGTCGTGTTCTCTTAGTTCTTATTGTATTTTATTACCCCTCATTTGTTATCGAGGTGGAATTTGTAAATTGTAATCATGATTATTGGATTTACCTCATTCGGGTAATGAGTGTTGTAATCATATTGTTTAAATGTTGTTAATTGGAATCTTGAGGTATTTATTATCCTTGTAATTTATCTGGTATGGGTTGTATGTAATCTTAATTCTGTAAGTGATTAATGTTTTGGTTTCAATTGATGTTAATTGTTGTTTGGGTTTAAAAGTAATCTTTGTCTCGTGGCCTTAGAGGTTGTTGGCAGCGTGTATTCATCTTACATGTTAGTAGTGCTTTAAAAAAAAAAATTGGGTACATTTAAGTGAGTGAATTACAGCTTCCTCTAGGAGTTGCATGGTGCGTTACGAACACCTTTGGGTATGGATCCTAGCATAACATAGCTTACAAGTCCATGATATTCATACCCTCCTTTTGCATTTTTTGTTGACAGTGTGTATGTTTGTGTATGTTGTCTTGTTGCATTTCATACATATGTGTTCCTTTGTGCTTATGTTGGTTTTCCATGGGATCTTGAATCTTAGGGGGCTTGTGTACTCCCCCTAAATTCATTGTCATCCTATCTCTTCAACATTGATATAATCAAACCCCTCTTGACATATTTTTACTTTAGTGTGAGTTTGAGCGTAAGTTCATACTCTCACTAAAGTGGGCGCTAAATGTAGTGTCGTAAATTATCACCCTTGAAAATTTCACACTATGTTTTTCTCCCCTTAAGTGTATGGACCAAATTGTACACCTAATTTCTTAAATTATGCATTTTGTGGCCCATTTTAAACATTTTCTAACAAATTTCATGTAGAAAACGAAAGAATTCATTTAATATTTTTCCCTCAACACCTTAGATCCAGAAAAATAGGGTTGGGACCTAGTCACCTAGGGCAGCTTAGTCCCCCTATTTTACCTCCAAAATTAAATATGTCAGAGTTGGCATTTTATTATTTGAATTTCAAATGTCCAATATCAACTATAAAGATTTAATTTTTAATATAAAATTAGAATAATTACATATAAATACCTAGTTATTACATCATTTGAAAACTAACAAGCAATATCTAGAAATTATTGGAAATCAAGAGCACTATCAAGCAATCAAGCAAGTCAAGAGTAGTCAAGAGTAGATTTATTGTAGCGATTCAATATCAAAGCATCATGTCAAAGTGAATGTGATTTTTTTCATGTTATCATATTGTTTTTGAGATCTAGCCCTTGTAGGTCTTCAAGCAAATCAAGCTAACAACAATCAAGCCTTGAGGAGATCTTGTATGACTTTAGTCCTTCAGGGAATCCATTTTTGGGTGGTGAGTTGCAGTCCATTGTTGATTCATCATTCATTTATCATTTAGCCTCTATCCCTCAAAAGTATAATCTCTCTTTCATTGACATTTCGATTGTGGATGTGGAAACACCAACACGGGAT
>VDFB02175768.1:0-18397 GCA_007258455.2 Sequoia sempervirens
AGTCCTCTCTCAGACTAGCGGGCTTCTGTAATTCAACTTGGAACATAATATACAAAATTTTCCTTGGTTACCATTGATGGTCCATCTTTTGCCTTCTGATTCTTGTGAAGTATTGTGCATTCTTTAGTGATTCATTGAGCTACTTAGTGAAATTTTCTCTTTCCTTATAGCTTTTGTTTCATGTCGTGCCTTTCTTTGCAGAAGTAGTATCATGTAGGTTGCAAATTGTGTTTACTTAATTTTGTGCATGATCTTCTAGTTTTTGAAAATTTGCCTTTCCTTCTTGAAGGCATGTGCATGTCAAACCTATTTGTATGCGTGATCTACAAGATCTTGTTGTGCAGTCCCATGGCTGTCACCGGTGTTCAAGTGTAAGTTGAGTGTTTCATTGTTCCCGTCATTTCGGTGTATCACCCTAGTGTAGTTCTTTAATTCATGCATCTTTTCCCTCTTTCCTCTCAAAGAAACAATAGTTTAGGTGATACCCAAAGGAAGCCGGCCTTCTCTGGAGGTTCATTTCAGTGATAGGTGACCCACAGCCTTGGAATGATCCCATGTTGCTCTAGAATGCTCAGTTTTTTGTAAACTTTGCACAGGGTGCAATTCTAGGTGACAACAGTTTCTGGCACGCCTGGTGGGATCGTGAACTACTCCTCAGTTCATGTTTATATATTTTGTTGCTGCTGTGTGGTATGTGCAGTAGTAGTTTCAGTCTTGGGAGGCATTTTCTTTACATATTTGGCAACTCCAAGCTCAAATCTTCTGGTTTCAACAAGTTCAGTGCTGGTATGTTTTAATTACAAGCTTAATGTTCTGATGACCAGCATTTATATGAGTAGAGATGACAGATTTTCATAGTCAACATGCATATCCACCTCAATTTCATGAAAATCTTGTCAATCAATCACCCTATCAGCCATATCAGGCCAACCATGCTGCTGATTTAATCCCAAATGACCATGCAACAACAGCCTACCAACATGCTTACCACCCTCCCACCCCTGCTCAATTCCCATTGTAGTATTTCAATTCCACTTTGAGTTAGCCTTGTAGCCTCCCAAGTCAGTCCCAAAATTTTGACAATGCGGATACTGAGTTGGGTAGCGTCAAGGAGATGTTGCTACAGTTTCAAAGGCGAATATTAGACATAGAAAGGGAAAATGAGTATAATACACAATAGGAGAAGCTTGCCTATCAAGCTTATATTCATTAGCAGGAGGTTGAGGAACAAAGAGGATCCCATTTATTACAAGAATTTGAACAAAATAATTCTAACTCTCCTGAAGAACAACTTTCTCAAATGCCCCAGTTAGCTGTTACCTTTCCAAATCCTTTCTTTGAAGAAGGAATTCACTACATGAGATTCAATGTTCCAGGCTTTGAATAGAGTGAAACTTCTGTCAAAAAGAAGGCAGAGGAGGAGCAACTTATTGATCAAAATAAGTTAATCCTCTGGGAAAAGCTTAAGAATGTGAATCCTTTGCATCTAGCTATAAGGTGTTCTCAATTGCAGCAGCAAGTGATTGAGCAGCAGGAAGACAAAGCAAAGGTAGCTGTTGAGAAAGGTCAATTTACAGCTTGGAATAAGGGACTATCTTTTTTCTCTCAGCTTGATGAAGAGGAGGTTATTACCAAGTTTTTCTCAATACTGGAAAATAAGGAGCCTAAGCTTTTGCAAGAGGGTGAGGAGAATCAGGTTCAGCAGCTTGTTGTCATGGATATAGCTGAGGATCAAAAGGCAGAGTTGATCTTCTCATTTGATGATCCGCCTTACTCCAGTGACAAGGATGAAGAATTGGACCAACATGAGGTTGATGAAGGTAATTCTAATTTGTTGTTGCATAAAGGTGAAGGTGAGTTTTAAGTATTTACTCCAAAGCAAGGAGATTTAAGTAGCACTGTTCAGGGAGAGCCACATTTCGATGTGCATGAAAATACCCATCAAGGATTGAAAAATCTAAACTGAACGCATTACATTTTTGAAAAGTGGGTAATTTTGATCCTTTGTTAAACAGATGGGGCTGCATTAGTCTGAGGGTAGGGGATACTATATAGCGACAAGCGAGAACTTAACAAATATTTTTCAACCGATAAGATCTCTTGCAGGATAAAGGAGTCCCACAGGCTAGACACCGCCGATGTAGGTAAAGGAAGTCGTAAGAGGTCTTAGAAGACATGGTCTTGCCGGCTGAATGGAGGTGGCCTTGACTATGATTGTCTTCGGCAGGAGTCTTGCTGATACCAGGATGGGCTCACCAAAGGTTTCAAGGCTCGACACAAGGTCCTGCTGAATCAGTGCCAGTCTTAAGGAAAGATGAGAGGAGCTTCCGAGAAAAAGAATGTAGTAGTTCAGCGGTGGGTCACCGGCCGGCGAAGCTCGCAAGAGACCTCGGTGTGAGGTCTGGGCGAAGTCATAATGTCTCGCCAAAAGTATGAAGGGCTTGCTAGACCAAAATGTGTTGTGGTGACATCGGTAGACTCTTGCCGATATGGTTTGTAATATCAAGTTTGTGGAGACTTTGGGAGGAAGCTATACACTTGGTGCGATGTCTTACCGACGGTGCTGTCTTGAAGTGACCATAGAGGAAACATCGATGTAGATACGAGCTTCCTGATAAAATGCTCTCATTGATATTATGGCGCCATGTTATGCCGATAAGTTGCAAGGAACATAATTGCATCGGTGAGACACTTTTAGTGTCTCGCCGAGATGCAATTCTTTTTGGAAAGGGATTTGACCACCTACCGAGCCTACGTGGAAAACGCTCGACCAACCATGAGGAGCTAAGACGAACCGTGGCAGTCTGGTCAGAGCGTGGAATGCCAACACAGGATGAATGCAACCCGAATCACGGTGAACTTGGTAACATTCAGAGCGATGATACGACCAAGAACTACCGTGAACACAAGGATAGAGGAATGTGAATCTCATGATTGGTTGCCGAAGAGAATCCGGAGGACTTCTTCGAGAATGTTTCTTCACCGACACCAACAACAGGGACACGCAGGGATGCAACATTAAATTTGATCAAAAGATCTATGGAGATATTTTCTGAGCCCGATATTTTTGTAAGCCCTAAGGGGCTGAGATCTTTTCTGTATATAAGGAATTTTTTGCCTTCTTGTAAAGGAGTTTGGATGTATGCTCTTCTGAAGTCTGTGACCCTTTTGCAGTCCTCTCTCAAACTAGCAAGCTTCTGTAATTCAACTTGGAACATAATATACAAAATCTGCCTTGGTTACCATTGATGGTCCATCTTTTTTCCTTCTAATTCTTGTGAAGTATTATGCATTCTTTAGTGATTCATTGAGCTACTTAGTGAAATTTTCTCTTTCCTTATAGCTTTTGTTTCATGTCGTGCCTTTCTTTGCAGAAGTAGTATCATGTAGGTTGCAAACTGTGTTTACTTAATTTTGCGCATGATCTTCTAGTTTGTGAAAATTTTCCTTTCCTTCTTGAAGGCATGTGCATGTCAAATCTGTTTGTATGCGTGATCTACAGGATCTTGTTGTGCAGTCCCATGGCTGTCACCGGTGTTCAAGTGTAAGTTGAGTGTTTCATTGTTCCTATCATTTCGGTGTATCACCCTAGTGTAGTTCTTTAATTCATGCATCTTTTCCCTCTTTCCTCTCAAAGAAACAATAGTTTAGGTGATACCCAAAGGAAGCTGGCCTTCTCCGGAGGTTCATTTCAGCTATAGGTGACCCATAGCCTTGAAATGATCCCATGTTGCTCTAGAATGCTTAGTTTTTTTGTAAAACTTGCATAGGGTGCAATTCTAGGTGACAACATAAGGATCATGAAATTCATACTCTCTTAGAGAAAACATTGCATTCCTCTATAGTGGGACTTGGTTTCCAAGGCCCTACACCTTTGCATAACACATTCACTCTAGTTTCCACCCCAAAACCATCCCATTGTTGATCAAAGATGGACTCCTTGATTTGCATTGTTGTCTGAGAAAAAACATACATTATGCACACCTTTGAGGTGGGAATTAATCACTATTCCACCTCTTTGTAAGAGAAACTATAAGAATCAAATAAAAAAAATTCATCCTTCTGTGCATATCATCAATTTTTTAGGAATTCTACTAAGGAGTGTTCTGACTTAAAAATAAAATGACAATGGTTAATTCAACTATATGACATCGATGTAGATTTATATAAAATAATAGATTGGTTATTATGGTATTTCTCCTTGCTATGCATAATTTGTAGTGTCATATGATACTCATTGACATGCATGTGGTCACAAGAACATGTTGTGGGATCATATTTCATAAAGGGGGAGAAACACGATAACACCCTTGAATTTTTTTGTCCTTATCCATACACTTGGGGGGAAAGGAAAAAACATATTGTTAGGTGTGAATCCTTTTTAAAGGATCCCCTCTTCATTCATTATCTACCTAAAATATTACTACAAGTACACTAAAAATTTATGGGGGAAGCAGATTCCCCCATTTATTAGGGCATCTTCTAAGAATTTAAATTATATACTCCTTTAGTGGTGGTATTATGCCTAATATCCCCTAAAGTGTGGCCTTTCATTTTCATCATGTTCTCCTTTAGTGGTGATATTATCCATGGTATCCCATAAGTTGTCGCCTTTCCATCCATGAGGTTCCCCTTTGGTCATGATATTATGTATGTTATCCCCTAAGGTTTGTCCTTTTCATCCATGAGATGCCTCTTTAGTGGTCGTATTGTGTGTGATATGCCCTAAGGTGTGGTCATGTAATTCATTCATGTGCCCTTTTAGTAGTAGTATTATGTGTGATACTCCCTAAGGTGTGGCTTTGCAAATTATTCATTCACACCATTTGCAGTGGTATTATTTACAATCCCCCCTGAAGCATGGCTCTATTATTCATCTCTTGTGATGTTACACTTTTATGCATCCCCTAAGGTGATTCATCCCCTATGACATTAAATTTTTTACACCCCTTCAAGTGATTCATCACTTGTGACATTAAATTTTACACTCCCTAAGGTGATTCATCCCTTGTGACATTAAATTTTTGACACCCCTTGAGGTGATTCATCTCTTGTAATTTTAAATGGTCTCCTATGACATTAATCTTTTATATGCTCTCTAAGACATGATTAGAAAAATAGTCCATGGATTTGGCATAATGCAACTTATTCATTCATGAACTTGAGAATTTTTACATGGCCATCTAGCATAACACAAATTTCTTGTCAATTGATCCATGAGTTTCATGAGTAAAATAGAATATTGCAACTTTCTAGCTTTGTCAAACCCATCATATTACATGGAAATCTAGTATAATAAAACTTGCTAGCTAGTGGATCTATGTAGTTCATGAGTTATCTAGCATAATGTAGCTTTCTATTCATAGGAGAACACCATTTTTTCTAATATTATATTTGATGGATGACGTTTGGTATTTGAGAAAAGTTTAAGAATGAGGTCTCTTTACCTTACCTACTTAGAACTCCTTTAGTGTACTAACTGAACAAAAGAAAAATAAGGTTCACCATAATGGAGTTAGTGGAACCCTAATTTTCATCGTTCCAATGATGCCATGTTCAAGCCTATGAAATTTTATTGCTTAACATCACCAGGGTTTAGTGTTTTATGCTCTATTCTTATACCCTCAATCCATTCATTGGCTTATGTTTTCTCGTTGACTTGCTACATCCGGTCACCATTTGAACTAAGTGATGTTTTATGACCCCTACTATCATTCTTTACTGGCCCTATTTCTCAAGTCACCTGATGTGCCTAGGAAGGCCACTCCTTTATGAATGACCTATTTGCACATGTGGTTTTTATAATTGGTGGAAGTGTTGCTCACGATCTATCACCCATCATAGGTTCTATTCTAGAATGTCATACTCAACACGCGATGAGTGATCCCCTTCCACCACAGCACCGTCAAGGTCTATTACTATGGACTTATTGCCCATTGCAGGTCATGCTTCATTTACCGTGAGGAAACTGACGATGAGCGATGTAGTATTTTCCTTGTGAAACTTGGTTAGTCGTCCATCGCATGATGTTGTTGCTACTTTGAGGAGGTCACTAGCAATGGGAGATACATAGTTTTACATCCACAAGCTTCCAGTGCCTAACGTGTGTTATGTCCTTTCTTTTGGAGAGTAACATGTGACTAGCGATGCGGTTGAGTTTTTGACCCATCACTAGTTCTGAGGTTAATCGCTGGTTAGATATGTCATTGTTTCTGAAGGACCGAAACCCGCAACGGGCGATGCAATTACTTCTTGTAACCCATCATCAACACTTGCACTATCTTTGGTTGGCTTTTGTCTTTCAAAGAAGAACCCATGACGGCTGATGGGTGGGCCTCTTCCCCATTGTGCGGGTACAGTTTATAGCTAGTTTGGACAGCTTGGAATGGGAGGAACCCACAATGGGTGATGTAAAAGGAAGATGTTGGTAACCTACGATGGTCAGATCAATAGTTAGCAGCTCATTGTTGGGTCTAAATCCATCACATGATGATGTTTTGAAACGGGTTTTGAATTGGCGATGATGTTTCCTAGTATGGCCCATAAAGAAAGTGGCGACGCTCAATGTACCTCATCGATTGAGTTTTAAATTTGTGTTGATCAATGGTGGAAATATGACATGCAGTAATTTATTTTCTGTTCGCGCAAGTGAGCCAAGAAGGATATTAATTGCAGCTAGCCTTACATTCACTTATTTAATGAGGATTTTTTGTAGACAAATAAAGTCATCTGTGCATTAGCGAGAGTGTAGAATTAATTGTAGTGGCTAAGGAAGAGAGGTAATTAGATAAGTTGAGTGCAAGTTTTTCCAGGGTGGTGGAATAGCTTCTTTTGGTGTGTTGGTGTGTATGTTTGGTATTACTTTTTGCAGCTCGGCCCTTTTATGCAATTTAGTGTTCACGGTGCATGTAATGCAGGGATATACTAGAAATCACCAAAAGAAGGAGAGGGGACCCTATTTGCAAAATAATTAATGTGAGGTCTGGTGTGGGTCCTAGGGTTTTTCTAGAGAACCCGATTGCTCCTATCCTAGTTTCTAATAGCTCATTGGGAGGAGAAGTTTTCCCTTTCCCTAGTCTAAGTCCTGATCCTTTGGTGCCTTATAGTGATTCAGAGGATGAAATTGTAATTGCATCTCCACTCTCTATTATAAGACCCAGTGAGTGTGGTTACTCAGTGGTTGACAAGGCCAAGTAGCACCTATTTCCTTTACTAAGGGTGATGTGTTTTGGGGTATTGTCGTGATGTGGCTTCTAGATGGTGTTTTCTGTTGGCTTGTTTGATGGTGACTGGTTTGTGGGTTTGTGTAGATAATCATAGTGGTGGTTATTCCAGTATTGGTAAACTCGCCAATTTTGTTGATGCCTTTTGGAAGGCTTGCATGGCGGCTCTAACAAATGGGTTGGTGCTCTTTTTTCCCTTTTCTTTTCCTATGATCATGGAATGATTAAATGTAACGGTTTGGGAAATTTACCCCAAGGAAATGAATTTTGAAATGAACGTGAAATTTAATTACATCTTGAGCTAGATGCTTTTTTTGCTCCCTTATGTTATAAAATGGATTTCATGGCTCGATGTAAAGGGTTTGGGTCTGAAATTTTTTGAGTCCAATATGTCTTAGGTAGAAGCTGATTATAGTAAGAAAAGGATAATGTTAAATGCTCGATGAATTTAATGGAAATTTGTCTTGTGTATAAGTCATATACATCATAATCTTAATAAGTTTTGTAAGCATTACTAATATTGGAACATAATTCAAAATCCAAATCATATACTCTCCTTTGTATGTTTTCACAAATTATAAATGAAATTATCAAAGATCATTTCATCTATCATCAATTGTTCAATTGAATTTGTGAATTGATTTCTTTGCTTTAACTCAAGGGGATAAATAAAATGCTTAGGAAAAGTAATGGATATGTGAGAATTTACAAGGATTTGGTAAGAAGTAGTGATTGGATAATATGAGTCTTTGCAATGTAAAGCATTGCAAAGATAGGTTAAATATATCAAAACTGGATAATCGGTGTTTTACTGGTTGTTTCATATTTGACTCCATTTAGCCAATTGATGAGGAAATAGTTGTTTATTGAATTTTTGGAAATTAAATGAATGAATCATGTATCTAGATATGGACTTAGAATCATAACAACATTTATTAAATTCTACCAAATCTGAATTATATATTTGAAATATATCTACATTCTTAGAAAAATGAACATTAATTTGCTGAAAGATCTGCCAAATATTTAGTGAAGTTAGTGTGTTTGTATCAATTAAGAATGGATCTATATTGAAGTGTTCTTAAAATGAAATATTAAATCAACACAAGAAGGAACACCCTCCTTGGTCACATAGAGCCTAAAGAGTAGGGGTAAGAGCCTGAAACTCTTTACCTATTAGTTGGCCACTGGCTTTGAAGTTGCTTGAATATAAGGGTTGGCTACCCTTTCGAGGGTTTCAAGGTTTAGATGGAAAAATAACCAACAAAATTATGACTCTACTAGGGAATGCACTGAGAAATTCATTTACAAATTGTCTTAACTAAGAGTTATTCAAATCTTGAACTAGTATTTGTAATTGGAGGTTGAAAATTATTCTCATATTTGCCCATCTAAGTCACTAACAGAATGGCGACTCTGCTGGGGCGAAGCAAAGACATATCAATCTGCATAGAGTGAAGCATTTGGTGGATTTGAACAATTGTTTTTAAATAATTGAAGATTTCTTGGAACTAGAAAGGATTTTGTTGCAGTGATGATCAAAGGATTTGAGTGTGACTCCGCTATTGGAGAAGACCCAGAACTAGATCTACCTTGAAGTTGTTTCAATTTGTTTGAAACATAATCATGTAAAGAAGAGGTGGTGACTCTGACTTAAAGAACCTAATAAAGAATATGATAAGGCTTTAGATCTGCATACTTCAAGATCAAAGGTGAAAAGTTTCTCTGGAACTCTAGGTATTCTCATGAATCTAAGGAAATATTATTGTATTTGTAGATAATTTGTGGGAATTTTCAAGATTTAGGCCATAAATGTTTCCCAATTTGGTGAAATAGCACTAAGATAGGGAAATGAATGATATATTTCCATAATCTTAAGGTACATTTGAAGTAAATGTTGAAATCTATCATATTCATGAATGTCGCCTACTGAATAGTGTTATGCAAAAGGAATTAAAATATATGCATCATAAAGGTTTACTCCCTTAGAAGGAATTTTGGTTACCTTTTGGTGATATTGACAAGACCTGCAAAGGATAGAACAAGATGTCTTGTCAAGATGTACACCTAGAACCAAAAATGAATATAATCACACATGATGAATACCCCCTATGAAATCAAAGGAAGTTCAGTACTAAAAGGTACAAGGCCATAATTTTCAGTAATGTCAGTGGTTACCCAAATCCTATACCACCCAATATTAGGGAAAAAATACAAAAAATTAGTGGTGAAAAGTTAGAATCAACAAGTAAACATGTGTAGGAATTTGCTGATGTAATGGGTGATTACAAGATAGATTATGAAGATGTGGTTATGAAACTATTTGTTCAATCCTTGAAAGGAGATGCAAGAGATTGGTTCTCATTTTTTACAATGTCTATTGTATGTTGTTAGAGTGAAATTAAGACAATTTTCATGGGACAGTTTGGTGAGAGTAAACCCAAATGTTGCAAGGAAGAATTTCATGGAAATTTCTAAGGGCAAGGAAGAGTTGATCCTTGCTTTTAACCTTAGATTTGCAAAATTCATAAGAAAAAACCCTGAACACATAAGGCAAAATGATGAATAATTTTTGGTTGTGTATTTAGGGGAATTTGTTAGTATGATGGGTTTCTTGTTGAGAGATAAAGATCCTACTACTTTACAACAAGCTTACCAAAGTACCATGGATATTAAGAACAACTTGAAGTATTCTATCATGAGGGGACCTGTGATGTCTAGTATGAGTGGCCTTGATAGAATCCAAACTATTGAGCCAAGAAAATTAAGAAGTAAAAATGTATGTCAAGGAAATGGGCCCTTAGATGTTGTGTCTACATTATCTCCCTAAGATACAAAACAAGAGTGAGCATCAACCTCACATCAAGCAGGATCGGGAAGGGATACATTGGTATTTCTAATGAAGAAGTTGTATGAGATAAAAATACATGCAACTGAGTCACCATATGACTTGTTTTGGTTGGTTCTCAGTTGTGATCATATGGTTTGTCCTTGATGTCAAAATCCCTTTCAGTTGATTCTACTTGTTGACAGTTTCAGATTGGTTTCTCATGCTTTATCTTGATACAGTTTTGTCTAATGATATTGGTTGTTTCTCTTTCAGGCTTACACTTATCGGCGTGAGAATGGAAGGGTCTCCTTGATTCATTTTGAAGTGTCTTTGTTGCCTTTCAGCAAGACATTTCTGATGTCATAATGATTTGATTTTACATATAGGCAACTTTTGGTGTGACATTGATATTGGTCTTAGTGACAGAAGAAAAGTCTATCGACATGAGGTTTGTTCACCGCTGAGAGGTCTTACCGAATGACTCAGGTCTCGCCGACTAATACATGAGGTGGTGCATCAGCATAAGTAAACCCTATAGGCATGTTGTTTCATCAAGCACTTTGTGTCTTCGCAACCAACACAAGAAAGTTCATATCGACAATACTTATTTTATGTCACAGCGATCGAAATCCATCTCTAGGCATCTATCGACATGACATTCTCTTTTGTTTTGGTGACAGAAAGTGTTCTCTATCGGCATATGTTATACCATCGGGATGAGGTCTTATCGATTTCATTATGTCTCCCCGACCCACTTCAGAATGGGCATATCGGCAAAGGAAATCATCTTCGGTGTAATGTTTCATCGAATATGTAATGTCTTACTGACCCACGTTTGGATAAGCATATTGGCATGAGTTTGGCCGTCGGGCTGAGGTCTTAGTGATTCATATTGTCTCACTGACCGTGCAAGGAAAGATCTCATCGGTGAGAGTTATAGCTTCGATGAAATGCCATGGAAATCTCATGGTGTCTTACCGACTTGGCACAAAAGGCTTATCGGTAAGAGTTAAAGGTTTTTAGTATGAGGTCTCGGTGAGTGACCTCGGTCTCGCTGATGGAAAACAAAAGGCTCCTTGTCGACATAAAAAAATGATTTGTCTCCCTGACTAATGCATGTGGAAGTCTATTAGTAGGAGTGTTGTTTTCGGTATGTAGTCTCACCGAAGACACAACGTCACACCGACCGCCATTGGACAATTTCCTTTGGCAGGACTTTCTGGAAGTTTCGGCGAATAGGAGTGAATTCAGGGTGTTTCAGTATGACTGAAACGATCTACAAAATGTCTCCCCGATAGTTTGGAGTTACAGCGACATATATAGGATGGATGAACTCGTCGGCAAGAAAAACCATGTGTCTCGGCGACCAATGTGTATCAAATGGACTTTCGGTATGACTTAAGCATTCTACAAGGTGAATTCAGGGTGTTTCAGTATGACTGAAACGATCTACAAAATGTCTTCCCGATAGTTTGGAGTTACAGCGACATATATAGGATGGATGAACTCGTCGGCAAGAAAAACCATGTGTCTCAGCGACCAATGTGTATCAAATGGACTTTTGGAATGACTTAAGAATTCTACAAGAGGTCTCCCTGATAAAGGTATGCTATAGCGACCCTCATCAGATAGAAGGATGCTTCGGCGAGAGAACCATTATGTTATAGCGACACAAAAGTGGATGAAAGACTTTCAGAAAGACATGGTGTGCTCTACAGGAGGTCTCCCCAATATCATAATGTTATTGTGAAGCACTTAAGACAAAAGGTTTTTGTCGGTGTGAGAACATTAATGTCTTGGCAATCTATTGTGAGCTTGGGGCTTTTCGGAAAAACAAAGTGAATTCTCTATAAGGTCTGCCCGATAACAAAGGGTCACAGCTAAACAAAAGGAACTAAAATATGTTTAACGATTGAATTTCCTTCGACATAAGTGGTGAATGTCATAGCGACACATAAGAGGCAAAAGGGCTTTCAGTGAAACTTAATTTGATCTATGAGATGTCTTCTCGACTTCATTGGGTCACGACGAAAGAAATTAAGGGAAAAGAAATGCAGCTCGCATAAGGTTTTACCGAATCACAAAGAACATGTGACAACTATTGTCTTTGTGAATGATTTTTTTTGAAGACTCATACACTATGGCCGACATGGATTTTTCTAAGTATAGTTGCATGCAAACATCTTTGGTTGGTATCAAATCTATGGCAAGATATTCTCTGAGATTTTAGAGGTTATGATTTTCTGTTAGTGGGCAGCCATGGCTTTGATGAAAATCTTTCAGTTACAATTTGAAATCTCTTCAATCAGCGTAGAATTTAAAGCTCTATGGATAGGCATTACTCTAATTTTTTCCATCATCTATAGTTCATTATGAATCAGCTTCAGATTCTAATAATAGCAAGAGAGTTTCAGAATCTTGTGAAAATGCTTGTTGAAGATTTCTTGATAATAGACATACTTGAAATGAATATATATAAACCTGTGTTGAAAACAGAAAAGGTTGGTGACTGTAACTTTGGTTGTAATCCTTAGGGTATTTTGTAGACGAGAAAATAGAGAAATATGTGCTTAACTGAAAACATAGAGATCCTCTGATATTATGAGTGTAATTCTGAAATCTGAGTAAGGGGTTGGTGCTCCTTAAGATTGGTGTCTCTAAATAAGGGGTTGGTGCTCCTTGAGTTGGTGCTCAGAAATTAGCCTATAAGGCATTGTTAATAGTGGTTTTGAAGATTAAGCCAGTAAGGCAATTTAGGAGTGGTTTTTATACCCCAGGAGGGTTTTCCACTCGGCAAAAGATTTTGTCTCTTTGTTCTTCTATATGCTCTCTACTTTTCTGTGTTGTTGTTTCAGTTCTATATTGGGATTATTACTGTTCTCAATTTTGTTTATGGATGATTACATTCAACTCATGAATGCATTAATTAGAGTAATATTGAGATCAAATTTGAGCTATGTTTTGGCTAATGCAAGATATCTCACTCAAATCATATTTTCATAAGTTGTCAAATAGACTGATTTAATGTTTTCATATCTTTGTGCTTTCAAAACTGATTACTCTACTCTATTGTTGAAAGAAAAGGAAATCATAATGAAAAATCTTGGTCGAAGTTGAAAAAGTTTTGACACTGATTCATCCCCCCTCTCAGTGTCTACCCATAACTCCAACAATTGGTACTAGAGCCTAGGATCCTCTAATAGGTCTAAACCACCTAGGGTTGTTCCTGGTTTCTTGGAGTACTTTGGTTAATATGGGAAAGAACAGAAGGAATAAGGGAAAAAGATGTTCTCAGCAAAATGCTATTCATCATGCTAAACCTATCTAGTATAAGGATTAAAGAGGAAGAATTCATAAACAATAGCTCTAAAATGGTAGAATATCCTAGATCTCAAACTCCTCAGTTTGAAGGAACAAACTTTATTATATGGAAACATAGGATGGAAACATACTTACATTCTTTAGGATATGAAGTGTGGGAAGCAGTAGAAAAGGGTTGTACTACATCTGCAACATCTCCTTCCTCTCTTGAGGAGATGAAAGCTCTTGAATTCAATACTAGAGCTATAAATGCTATTCTTAATAACTTGCCAAATGAACTCATTACAAAATTCATTCATTACAGTAGTGCTAAGGAAGTTTGGGACAAGTTGACTGAAATGAATTAGAATAGTGAGTTACAAGAGGAGATATCTTTTAATAATGAAATAAGTTGTGAAACATCTAAGAGTGAAGAAGGTGTAAACCTTTATAATTTAGAAAAGAACTCCAGGGAGATCATTGATGAATATTTAGATGATCAAGAAACTTGTGTAAAAGTAGATCAATCTTTGGGTGAAGTCAACTCTGAACATGAATATGATGAACCAGAAAGTGAGGTTGATTTGGAAGGTGAACTCCTATGTGCCTTAGATACTATTAAGCAGCTTAGAAAAGAATACCAGTTGTTAACAAGATAGCTTCAGCAAAAAGAGAGTCTGGAAGTCAAGTTAAAAGACAAGGATGAGTTGTGTAATAAACTAGAAAATGAGATTGATTCTTTAAAGAAATATTCAAATAATGATTCCTTGTTAAAAGAACTAACTCTTAAGGATGATATGATTATAAGTCAGAAAATTGAAATTGAAGAATATAAAAGGATTGCAGATGTTGTGAGTTCTGATTTGGAAATTAAAAGGATTGTTTGTCTAAAACTTGAAGAAGAGGTAGTTGCTTTAAGAAAAGAGCTTAAAAGTTTCAAGGCTCAATCTGGTAAATTTCAAAAATTTGATAATAGTACTAATATATTGAATGAGATGTTGGGTAGGAAAAAGCATTCTAAAGATCCTACAGGAGTGGGATATAAAGTTGGACAAATCTCTGTAGACAAATCAAAACATGAAACATTGTTTACTACTTCAGATGGAAAGAAGTTTATAGCCAAGAAAACACCAAGAATGAAGGTTGATCTTGGTTACAATATTTCTACATCAAAGGATAACATTGACACTAGAAGAAAATCTAAAGGTATTCATAGAGAAAGTAAAAATGTCTTCAAATCTTCACATCCTTGGCATGACCACTCATTCAGGTATAATCATTCTTTCCAAGGATATTGTTATGTTTGTAATGACTATGGTCATAAGGAAATTGATTGCATAAGATGGTCAAATAAGAATCATTCTAATGTCCCTAGAAATGAGGATGTGGTGTGTTACAACTATAACAATTTTCGTCACTTGAGAAGAGACTATAGAATAAATACAAGTGATAACGATGTAGGGAACAATGATGGAAAATTCTATAGAAAGTCTTCTATTTCTCAGAACAATCACAAAGTCATTTGTTTCAGATGTAATAACATTGGACATAAAGTACAACAATGCAGATTCAACAGAAAGACAGGTACTTTAAGCAAACAAGTGAAGAATTCTTCATTGGTGTGGAGAAGAAAGAGCAATCAAGATGACAAGAAGAGCAATAAAGATGCTTCTGAGAAAACTCCTTGTGCACTCCTTGCACAAGTTTTTCCTTCCAAGTCTTGAGAAGAAGCTAAGACTCAAGGGGAGTCTATTATGGTAATATATTTTACCCCTATGGAGTCTAGAATGAGGTATGGCATATTGCATTTTCTTTTGCTGGTATAAGATGTTAAGAAATGTTTTTGCTTGGTCTAATGGTTGACAGTTTTCAGAAGTTTTTGAAATGACAGTGCACATTATTTTTTAATTGAACCTTTTGGATGCTTGGGTTTTGGAAATAATGGTATATCCTTATGACATATTTGAGTGGTGTGGAGACATATATGTGAGTTCCTCAACATATTAAAGATAAGAAAGCCTTTGTTTTTGAAGGGATGTCAATGGATTTATCTTTGGAGAACAGTGATTGAAAAACATGTTTGATGCTATGAATTATTTCTGAGGTGATATGTGTCGGTTGAAGAAGAATAACCAGTATCATTGGTCTTTGCTTTGTATTGTCATGGATTGTGACTAAGGTTACTTATGCTGAGAAGTGGTTGGATTGTTTGTGTTCAAATTCTGGTATTGCTAGATTGAAGTTAATCAAATTGAATGTGGAGTAGGTGATCTTGAATGTGCCTTGATCGATCATGTCAAAGAAGGTGGTATGTTCAAGTAACATGTCTTCAATCTTTAGGTATCAATTTGGTTTTTTATATTATAATATTTTGGTACCTTTGCTTTGGCATTGATAATATGGACCGAGATTCTTGAAAGAGACATATTGTTATTTTTGCTATGATATCAATTTGTTATAATCTTACTGCTCTCCTGCAAATATGTTTGTTGCACTATTGTTCTATTTGCAGTCAGTTCTTATGGTATTTGGTTGGCTTCTCAGTTGTGTTTTTCCATCAAGGAAAAAGGGGGAGTTTTTTGGTTCTTAGTTGTGATCATATGGTTTGTCCTTGATGTCAAAATCCCTTTCAGTTGATTCTACTTGTTGACAAATTTCAGATTGGTTTCTCATGCTTTATCTTGATACAGTTTTTTCTAATGGTATTGGTCATTTCTCTTTCAGGCTTACACTTATCGGTGTGAGAATAGCAGGGTCTCCCCAATCCATTTTGAAATGTCTATGTTGCCTTTCGGCAAGACATTTTTGATGTCATAATGATTTGATTTTACATACAGGAAGCTTTCGGTGTGACATTGATTGTGGTCTTAGGGACAAAAGAAAAGTCTATCGGCATGAGGTTTGTTCACCGCTGAGAGGTCTTACTGAATGAGTTAGGTCTCGCCGACTAATACATGAGGTGGTGCATCGATGTAAGTAAACCCTATTGACATGTTGTTTCATCGAGCACTTTGTGTCTTGGCAACCAGCACAAGAAAGTTCATATTGGCAAGACTTATTTTATGTCACAACAATCGGAATCCATCTCCAGGCATCTATTGGCATGACATTCTCTTTTTTTTCAGTGACAGAAAGTGTTCTCTATCAGCATATGTTATACCGTCAGGATGAGGTCTTATCGATTTCATTATGTCTCCCCTACCCACTTCAGAATGGGCATATCGGCAAAGGAAATCGTCTTCGATGTAATGTTTCATCGAATATGTCATGTCTTACCAACTCATGTTTGGATAAGCATATCGGCATGAGTTTGGCCATCGGGCTGAGGTCTTAGTGATTCATATTGTCTCACCGACCATGCAAAGAAAGATCTCATCGGTGAGATTTATAGCTTTGATGAAATGTCATGGTGATCTCATCATGTCTTACCAACTTGGCACAAAAGGCTTATCAGTGAGAGTTAAAGGTTTTTAGTATGAGGTCTCAGCGAGTGACCTCGGTCTCGCCGATGGAAAACAAAAGGCTCCTTGTCAGCATAAAAAAATGATTTGTCTCCTCGACTAATGCATGTGGAAGTCTATCGGTAGGAGTGTTGTTTTCGGTATGTAGTCTCACCGAAGACACAATGTCACACCAACCGCCATTGGAAAATTGCCTTTGGCAAGACTTTCTGCAAGTCTTGGCGAACAGGAGTGAATTCAGGGTGTTTTGGTATGATTGAAATGATCTACAAGATGTCTCCCTGATAGTTTGGAGTTACAGTGACATATATAGGATGGATGAACTCATTGGCAAGAAAAACCATGTGTCTCGGTAACCAATGTGTATCAAGTGGGCTTTCAGTATGACTCAAGCATTCTACGAGAGGTCTCCCCGATGAAGGTATGCTATAGTGACCCTCATCAGATAGAAGGATGCTTCAGCAAGAGAACCATTATGTTATAGCGACACACAAGTGGATGAAAGACTTTCAGAAAGACATGGTGTGCTCTACAAGAGGTCTCCCCTATATCATAATGTTATTGTGAAGTACTTAAGACAAAAGGTTTCTGTCAGTGTGAGAACATTAATGTCTTGGCGATCTATTGTGAGGTTGGGGCTTTTCGGAAAAACAAAGTGAACTCTCTATAAGGTTTGCCCGATAACGAAGGGTCACAGAAAAATAGAAGAAACCAATGTATGTTTAATGATTGAATTGCCTTCGACATAACTAGTGAATGTCATAGCGACACATAAGAGGCAAAAGGGCTTTTGGTGAAACTCAATGTGATCTGTGAGAGGTCTTCCCTACTTCACTGGTTCACGGCGAAAGCAATTACGGAAAAAGAAATGCAACTCGCATAAGGTCTTAGCAAATCACAAAGAACATGTGGCGACTGTTGTCTTGTGAATGATTTTTTTTAAGACTCATACACTGTGGCCGACATGGATTTTTCTAAGTATAGTTGCATGCAGACATCTTTGGTTGGTATCGAATCTATGGCAAGATATTCTTTGAGATTTTAGAGGTTATGATTTTCTGTTAGTGGGCAGCCATGGCTTTGATGAAAGTCTTTTAGTTGCAATTTGAAATCTCCTGACTTAGCGCAGAAGTTAAAGCTCTATGGGTAGGTGTTACTCTTATTTTTACCATCATCTACAGTTCATTATGAATTAGCTTCAGATTCTAATAATTGCAAGAGAGTTTCAGAATCTTGTGAAAAAATGCTTGTTGAAGATTTCTTGATAACATACATACTTGAAATGTATATATATAAACCTGTGTTGAAAACAAAAAAGGTTGGTGATTGTAACTCTGGTTGTAATCCTTAGGGTATTCTGTAGATGAGAAAACAAAGAAATATGTGCTTAACTGAAAATAGAGAGATCCTCTGATATTATGAGTGTAATTCTGAAATCTGAGTAAGGGGTTGGTGCTACTTGAGATTGGTGTCTCTAAATGAGGGGTTGGTGCTCCTTGAGTTGGTGCTCATAAATTAGCCTATAAGGCATTGTTAATAGTGGTTTTGAAGATTAAGCCAGTAAGGTAGTTTAGGAGTGGTTT
>VDFB02175769.1:0-35280 GCA_007258455.2 Sequoia sempervirens
TAAGAAGGAAGTAATAGAGAAGAAAACTAAGTTCGATCGCTAGTGAAAGAGAGTGAGCATCTACTGAACACATTGGCATAAGGGGGAGAAAATTTGTTTTCATGGGAGCATTTCACAACTCCTAGGGGTGAAAGATTTGAAAATTTGATGGGGAACAACTTTCAACAACTCAAAATGATAATATTGTAGTTAAGGCAAGAATTTATCCTTAGACACCACCATTCATATGGCTTGAGAAAAAATTGTATATTGTTGGATCTCATAAGTTATATGGACTTTGTCATGGTGGAAGTCAAAATTGTTTTATTGTTAAAATAGAGGAAGATGTTTAGATATGATGATTCAGACCAAGGGACATGGTACTATGAGGTGGAGTTCTTTATAGGTCATGAGACAAGGTGATTAGAGGTGGACTTCTAGCAATTATTATTCCTCCATGATACTAAGAGGTGCTTGTGCATATTATAGCCACCCTTGTCTTGTGATATATAAAGAATATATATGAAGTCAAAATGTAATTTAGTAATGGCTACTCTATGAAAAAGTAGTCATCATGGTGATGATGAATATGAAAATACTCCATGTAGTGAAAAATCCACTAGAACCCCATCTAAAATATTTTTATATTTATAAATTGACTTTTTCTGCTTTGTCTATTCATTGTAGTGTTATGTGGGTCTGAAGTTCGAAAATTGGGTCAACAATGCCAACTTATATAAGTTGATGTTTATCTTGTTACAAAATAAAAAGGTTATACTAAATATTTTGGAACAAAAATACCACAAAGGACAACACAATACATGAAAATGCTATCTTGCATTAATGAAATATATAGGTCTATTGTACAATAGGTTTATAAAAAAATAACATAGAGATTAAATTAAAATAGAGAATAGGTGGAAAAAGACCTATTGTTTGAGTGTGGACTTTCATGTAGGGGTATGCGTCTCATGTTGAGTGACATCTCACATATGTCGAAAAATAAGCGAATAATTAATTTTTTAAATAATATTTTTAACAACCTATAAAAGCCATAATATATCACTATGTAACAAGCACATCAGAGTGAATGTGTAACATTTCATAAGAACAAAATAAAAGAACAAAAAAACAATTATTATGTACATTTAAGTGACTCATTAAAAAATAGTGAAAACCCAAACTTAAGATCTAGAAATGATATCTGAGACTTCACAATTGAGTTGAAGGATATTATAAATAATATATCAACAAAGAAAGAAATGATATAATTGAACTAATACAATATAATCTTTTTCCCCTTTCTCTTCCTTCCTAGTATACTATTATTTCTCTTTGTATCACCTCTATTTCTATCAATTGCCCTCTTAAACCTAAACTTAATCATAAAGAAAAAGCATCTCCTCCTAAGCCTACTATAACCCTTCTTTCCACTTTTCTACCCATACCTAATATTGTTGCTTTTCTTGAATCTCGAATCGACTAGTGTCCCTCTCTATTGAAACCTAAACCTAAGCCTAAACTTTCTCTCCCACTCAATCCTTCTATAGAAATTGCTTCTCCCACTCACCCCCTTATTCAATTGCCACTTCTATTGAGCCCATTACTGTTCCCTAGGAGTCCCCTCAACATATTGTTGTTGGTACTTTTACTACTATAGTTGCTCCTATTAATTCAACTTTTTCTATGGCTATGGAGCCTTGTTTCATGAGACCTTAATTTATTCTATTTTAGATGTTTGTCCTTTATCTACTATTTTCACTTCTATCATGCATGATCTTCAAAGCCTTGCTTTTTTGATCCACTATGGAACACTCTCTAAGTTCTTAGCATAGATTTTGAGAAAAATGATTGCCTAGATGACCCACTAATTTTATTGGTTAATTTCTATTAGCTTTAAGTGGTTTTTCCTAATTTCTCATTTGTCTACTTTATTTCCTGTTACTCTTTATGGATGACTCATGTCACCCTCATAGGTCCATAATACCGTGTAAGATGGGGGACAAATATCTATGTCATTCTTTATGTGCTTTTCTTCTATTTGTACTCTTTCCTTTAATGCCATTTTCCTATTCCAATTCATGTCTTTACAAAATTATATATTTGGGAGGATGCAAAATATTGAGATAATACCCTTTTCATGTTTACCCGAGTATTAATGGTATGCTTGTGTTTCCATTTCATCTATTTATGTGCACTTACCTTTTATCTTGTTTCTTATGCCATTGATCACACTTTTATTTTCCTCTTCATCAATTTTGGGGATGATGAAAATAATCAAGGGGTCGAGTGCCTTTTTCATGCTAACTCAAAAATGCATCCCTTCCATGCTTCTCATTATATCATGCTCCTTGTAACTTTTTCAATCCTTTGTGTTGTTCTAAGAATATGGAGGATTATAGTCACCCATAGCAATCATAATGGTGAACCTTCACATGACTATCCCAATATTTAGGGATCCCTTTGTGATGTTTTTATTCATACATGTATGCTTTACTTACTTTTTTGTTTACGTTATGTAGTGCCTTTCCACTAAATATTTTTCATTACACCTATAACTCATATTGGCGCATTCCCTATTCTCATCACTATGATCTTGCTCCTCACCCTCATGGCATCTTATCTATGCATGCCTCACAAGTAAATGAAATAGATATCAAATTGTAAATGATTGTATATATAAGTGTTGAACACACTGGATATTGAGGGGGTGGGGTGAATCCATATATGCAAAAACATAAACCCCTCCGGGACTTGAACTCTTCAACACAATACACACTTCAACAAATCAGTAGCACAAAAAGATTTCCAGTTTATTCCTTTAACTAGTTCAACAACCTTCAACAATAAAAGATATAGCAATTCCACTCTTAACCAAATCAGCAACAATGAAAATGTAACAAGAAACATACATCCACAAGATGACACCAGATTTATGTGGAGAACCCAATGAGGGAAAAACCATGGTGATTGTTAACTCACAATATAAAGGCTCATTGAAAAAAAAGACTTGCATACTAAGGTGCATTTCCTTAGAGCAAGATACAAAGGACTTGCAATGTTGAGGTAGAACAACCCCAGGGGCAAGATACAAAGGACTTGATGAGATTCACTTTCTCAGAGTGTGATACAAAATGATAAGAGAAATTACAATAATTGTCAACACAACACTCTGTTTATTGAGGTGTTATAACACATTTGATTCTATCTTCCACACACTTTCACACTTCTTCTGCTAGATCTTACAATCCACTCTTTTTCCCTCTTCACGTATTCACTTGTATACCCCTTTCTTGCATATGAAATGTTCTAGCATTTATATCCATCACAAAACCTTAAAACATCAATTAGGTCGACCGAAAAGAATGCAAAAATGATTTCAACAAGCCGACCACCAAAAACATAATGCGGTCTTATTTAGAAGATAGAGAGGACCAAAAACAAATTCATTACAACTTCCAATGTGATCCAAAACAATTCAAACACTGACACACATCGAACAAGTTGACAACAAGGAAATGCATATTACATAATTAGTTAGCCCAAAACAATACTTCCATTTGAACTAACTCAATGCGGTTCTAACCAAGATAAGTTAGGAACCAAATCCATCATGACACATCTTCATACGTTGGCATAAACATCCAAGCACATGATGCAAGCAAAAGAGCAAGCCTTGTCGACTGAACATGCACAAATAACCCAAAAAATCAACTCAAGACACAATACAACACCAAAAAGGTCAACAACCAACATTGGGATCACAAAGAGATGTTCTCTAAACATCCAACAACATTTCCAAAAACTTCTTTCACACTGACATGCCATCAACAACCACCACAAAACAAACAAAAGTAGAATATTTTATTTTGGAAGCATATGATACATAACTGAAAGATATAACATTAACATATAAACTTGTGGACCACTTCAACACATAAAATTGGTACTGAGACACTACACAAACATTGAAAGCACATTCACTAAGCCGCAAGAGAAAAGACATCAATCAATGTGGAGAAATGCAAAGCATTTCCTAGACTAGTCCAAACAACCGACACCACTAACCTTCTACAATTCACATAAAATTCCTCAGCAATGTAGGTGACCTGAAAAGATAGGAGTACAACATCCACGTATCACAAAGATTGAATCCCGAACCGTAAGAACGAGTCTTCAACATTCGAGAAATGCAAAGCATTCCCCCAAATAGTCTTCACAACAACATATTGAAACACATACTTTCTACCAACTTGTGAAGGGCAGAACTTACTTCTAGCAAAACATGCTTGAATAGGAACAACATGAGAGAGCACAAAACATGTTGTAGACCTTCAACAAAAACTCTCCACTATCAATAATACTTCTAGTCCTCATCTTAATGCTTCTAACCCTCATTTGAATATATCATCATGAAATCAACTCCGTTGACAACAACCATGCTCCATACTTATTTCATTATCATCAGAAAATGCATGACATCCAACCATGAACATCAACACATCAACATACATCAATGATAATACAAGATAAATGTTGACATCAATGACAACCAATGCTAATCAATGATGGAATAACCTCAAGTGTTGACAACCAATTCCAACAATCTCCCAAGTATATACAATAGTCTCCTCAAGTGTTGACATTAATGACAACAAACTCATCAATGACAACTACTGCCAAACATACAACAAGCTCACCAAGTGGTTACATTAATGACAACCAATTCCAACAATCTCCCCATTTGGAATTGATGGCAACACACACTACTCAGTCTCCTCCTTTGACATTGAGGACAAAGGGCCATACAGACCTCCACAAAAACAAAAGAACATTCTCTCTCTTCAGGGACAAAGGGAAAAAGATCTTCAATTTAAACACCATCACATTCTCCCTCTTGACCAACATCACTTCCTCTTTAAATAGTTGTACATGCACAACATTTGCATCAAGGAAACATACTAGCTCCCCCTACCAACAACAACCAATCAACTACCTACTCCCCTTGAGAGATAGCACTCATCAATCTAGGAGAAAAAGATATGACCTAAATTTCTCCCTCCGGAAAGTTGCACCATATTATGCATCTAGTTAGAACAAGGAGGGGAAATAACCCCTAACTTCTGTCAGAGATACTCAAAAGTATCCTTTGAAAGTGCCTTGGTGAAGATATTTGCAATCTGATCTTTAGTAGGCACATACTCCAATCTGACTTCCTACTATGCAACTTTCTCTCTCAAAAAATGATACCGAATAGAAATGTGTTTGGTTCTTGAATGCATTATTGGATTTTTGGAAATATAAATTGCACTTCTATTGTCACACAATATTGGAATAGGTTCATCATAAACCACTTTTACATCGTTCAGATTCTACTTCATCCAAATCACTTGGGTGCAACAAGATGTTGCAACAATATATTCAACCTCTGTTATAGATAAGGACATTAGGTCCTGCTTCTTACTGAACCAAGAGTTCAATCTATCTCCCAAAAAGAATGCACTTCCACTTGTACTTCTCTCGACATCTATATAACTTTGCCAATCAGCATCAATATAGGCACTTAGTGAAAAGTTATTATCCTTTTTATACCATAGACCATAGTCTGGAGTTCCCTTCAAATATATGAAAATCCTTTTCACTACCTTTCCATGAGATTGCTTAGGATTAGCCTAAAATTTGGCAACCAAACATACCGCATGCATAATATTAGGTCTGGAAGTAGTTAAGTACAATAAACCTCTAATCATAGACCTATAAAGAGTTTGATCGACCTCCAAAGACTTGTCAATTTTTCTCAAGTGAAAACTAATCACCATAGGGGTACCCACTAGTTTGGAATCCTCCATCTCAAACTTCTTCAACATTTCCTTTATATATTTGGCCTAAGAAATAAAGATACCACCATCTTGCTAAATATTTTGAAGCCCAAGGAAGAAGGAAAACTCACCAATCATAGACATCTCAAACTCTTTTTGCATCTCTTCTACAAATCTTTTGCACATATAATCATCTCCACAAAAGATGATGTCATCAACATAAACAGACACAATCAATAACTTGTCTTCCTGAACCTTAATGTACAGATTACTGTCTGCAGTACCCTTTTTGTATCCTTGTTGAAGTAAATGCTTATCTAGCCGAGCATATCAAGCTCTGGGAGCTTGCTTGAGACCATACAAAGCTTTCTTGAGTCTACATACCATAGCTGGATCTTCTAATAATTGAAAACCATCTAGTTTCTCAATGTATACTTCTTCCTCTAGATTTTCAGTCAAGAAGGTAGACTTGACATCCATTTGATAGACTTTAAAGTTCTTATAAGAAGCAAAAGCAAGAAACATCCTTATAGCCTCAATTCTAGCTACATGAGCAAAAATCTCCTCAAAATCAATAAATATACCACCATCTTGTTGAATAATTTGAAGCCCAAGGAGGGACAACTCACTAATCATAGACATCTCGAACTCTTTTTTCATATCTTCTACAAATCTTTTGCACATATCATCATCTCCACAAAAGATGATGTCATAAACATAAATGAACACAATCAACAACTTTTCTTCCTGAACCTTCATGTATAGATTACTGTCTACAATACCTTTTTTGAATCCTTGCTGAAGTGAATACTTATCTAGTCGAGCATACCAAGCTCTAGGAGATTGCTTGAGACCATACAAAGATTTCTTGAGTCTACATACCATATCTGGATCTTCTAATAATTGAAAACCATCCAGTTGCTCAATGTATACTTCTTCCTCTAGATCTTCAG
Organism: Sequoia sempervirens; assembly: GCA_007258455.2. Classification (NCBI taxonomy): domain Eukaryota; kingdom Viridiplantae; phylum Streptophyta; class Pinopsida; order Cupressales; family Cupressaceae; genus Sequoia; species Sequoia sempervirens. Next base: position 6,752 of record VDFB02175769.1, read on the forward strand.
TTAAGAAGGTAGACTTGACATCCATCTAATAGAATTTAAAGTTCTTATGAGTAGCAAAAGCAAGAAACATCCTTATAGCCCCCATTCTAGCTATAGGGGAAAAAGTCTCCTCAAAATCAATACCTTCAAGCCTTGAAGAACCTTTACATACCAATCTGGTCTTGTTTCTTACAACTTCACCATCCTCATTCAACTTGTCCCGAAACACCCACTTAGTCCCAATCACATTCTTATCAGTGTGTCTAGGAAATAATTCCTAGGTCCAATTCTTCTTATCTGATCCAGTTCTTCTTCCATTTCTTTATGCTGGATATCATCTTTGTTGGCATCAAGAAATTTCTTGGGCTCTACTTTTGATAGTAAACACAAGTTTACTTGATCACTTGTTTTTGCAAACTTTCTCCTTATCAACACATCTTCATTTTTGTCTCCAATGATCTGATATGCAGAGTGGTTCTTCTGCACATATGTTGTTGGAGTTTTGAGAGTCTTCACTGGTTTCAATTCTTTTTCTTCTTTCTCTTCTTGTGTTCAATCCAAGGAGGTATATCAGATCGAAAAACCTCAACTTCTTGTGAGATCTGACACAAGTCTTCATCTACTTTAACACTTGTTCTTTCAATCATCTTTCTAAATCTCTTATTATAACATATGTAGGCCTCGCTCTTGGTTGAGTAACCAAAAAACATTCCTTCATCACACCTTGAGAAAAACTTACAAAGGTCTTCTTCATCTCTTCTGATATAACATTTGCTGCCAATTTTTTTGAAATATTTAATAATAGGAGGTCTTCCATACCATAGCTCATAAGGGGTCTTATTGTTGTTGACCCTCAATTGCACTTTGCTAAGCAAATAGACAACAGTGTGAATTGCTTCCTTCCAATACATATCCAACAAATCAACATCTTTCATCATTGTCCTAGCCATCTCTTGCACTATTCTATTCTTCCTTTCCACTACCCCATTTTGCTGAGGGGTCCTAGGAGAAGACAATTGTCTCCTAATACCATGATCTTCACAAAAAATTTCACTCATTTGAGGTGAATTCATCTCCTCTTTCTGACCTTAAACATTTGATATTTACATCCATTTCATTCTCAACTTTTTCTTTAAAAATCAAACTTATCAAAGGCTTCTAATTTTTCTCTTAAGAATGTAACCCAGGTCATTCTAGTGTAATCATCTATGATCAACATAAAATACATTTCACCTTGACTCCTTGTCTTTGTAGGTCCACATAGGTCAATATGTATCAACTCCAAATACATTGTAGTAGAGCATTCCTTGCTTTTGAAACTTGTTCTTGTTTGATTTCCCATTTTACATTCTTTGCATAAAGTGTTTGAAGGCTTGGTTATTCTAGGAATATCTCTCACAATATGAAATGAATTTATCTTCACCATATTGTCAAATTTGATGTGTCCCATTCTTTTGTGCCATAGCCAACACTCATCGGATTGAGCCAACAAGAAGATTCTTCCATTTGCCTCCTTTAGATGATGGACATTATCATTTGTCCTTGTTTCTTTAGCAACTAGTCTTTTGGACCCTGCCTTTTTGATCTCACATCCATTAGCATGAAAAGTAAGATTATATCCTTTGCTACACATTTGAATGAAACTCAAAAGATTATGCTTCAGACCTTTGACATAGAGGAAATCCTTAGTTTTGTTCTTTCCATCAATTGTTATATCACCTTTTCCATAGATTTGTGTTGAATTTTCATCACCAAACTTAACAACTCCACCATTAACCTTCTTGAGACTGATGAAATTTTTCTATCAACAGTCATGTGGTGAGAACACCCATTGTCATTCACCCAGGAATTTGCTTCTTCTTTTGGATGAAAGCCAGTCCATACTGCCATTGATCTTTCATTAACCTTATTATTCTGCAAGGTACCAAACCTCTTACATTCTCCACTATTGTTCTTTTTTCCTTTCCAAGCCATGAATAGAGTTTCATCATTTGAATTATTGTCTTCATCTTCAGAGGAACAACTGCTCTTCTTAGAATAAAAACCTCTTTTGACCTCTCTTTTGTTATCATCAATAGATTCTTTATAGGGACATTTAGGTACAAAGCGACAAATTCTTCCATAATTGAAACATTTAAGAGGTAATTTACCTTTGTATTTTCTAGTGCCTTCAATATTCTCATAAAATTTGCTTTAGCTTCATCAAAGTCATCATTTTGATCAACAATATTGTCTTCAATTTGTTGGATTTGAAAGCAACTTCCTTCTATGGAACATCTTTATCAAATTCTCTCATCTCAAAGGCTGTTAGAGCCCCAAACGTTTCATCAATAGAATACCAATCCAAGTTCTTAGATTTCTTCAATGAAAAACACCATATGACTATATGCTTTAGGAAGAGGTCTCAAAACCTTCTTCACAATCTCATCCTCTTTTATTTCTCCACGAAGACTATTGATGCCAGAAATAACTTCATGCACCTAGAGCATATAACTTGCAATGTGTTCATCCTCTTTCATCTTTAGAGTCAAATATGCTCTTGAAGATCTACATCTTGGCTTGCTTCACTTTAGTGTCTCCTTCATAGATGTTGCTAAGCTTTTCCCAAGCATCTTTAGCAAAATTGCAATTCATCACCTTCAAGAGTTCAGAATCAACTAACTCACACAAGATAGCATTCTTAGCCTTAGCATTATTCTCATATAACCGGATCTCAGTTGGATTTGTAAGAGGAGTAGTAGGAGTAGTATAACCATATTTGATAGATTTCCATACACCAAACCCAAGAGAGTTTAAATGGCCTTCCATACTCAATTTCCAAAAGGTGTAATTAGTCCCATCAAACCTAGGACCCTTGTATGATCCATCACGTGCCATCCTAGACCTTTACCTCAAGTAGTTATGCTTCTTTAGAGGAACTTGGCTCTGATACCAATTGTTAAACACACCAGATACTAAGAGGGGGGGAACTTGAACTCTTCAACACAATACAAACTTCTTAATAAAATCAAAACCCTTAAACATATCAGTAGAACAAAAAGATATAGTAGTTTATTCCTTTAACGAGTTCAACAACATTTAACAATGAAAGATATAAAAATTCTACTCTTAACCAGATCAATAACAATGCAAATGAAACAAGAAACACACATCCACAAGATGACACTGTATTTATGTGGGAAACCCAATGAGGGAAAACTACGGTGAGTGTTAACTCACAATATAAAGACTCACTGCCAAAAAGGACTTGCAAACTAAGGTGCACTACCTTAGAGCATGATACAAAGGACTTGCAATGTTGAGGAAAAACAACCCGAGGGGAAATATACAAAGGACTTGATGAGATTCACTATCTTAGAGCAGGATACAAAATTATTTAGAGAAATTACAATAATTGTCAACACAACATTTGTTGACTGAGACATTATAGCACATCTGATTCTATCTTCCACACTTTCACACTTCTTGTACGAGATCTTCAAATACAATCCACACTCTTTTTCCCTCTTCAATTATTCGATTGTACACCCCTTTCTTGCATTTGAAATGTTCTTGCATCTATATCCATCACTAGACCTTAAAACATAAATTAGGTCAGCTAGAAAGAATACAAACAATGATTTCAACAAGTCATCCACCAAAAACATAATGCAATCCTATCTAGAAGATAGAGATGACCAAACACAAATTCATTACAACTTTCCATGTGATACAAAACATTTCACATGCTAGTGCACATCAAACTATTTGACAAGGAAACATGTAGATGAAACGCGTAGCACATAATCAGTCGAACGAAAAACATACTTCCATTTGAACTAACTCAATGCAGTTCTAACCAAGATAGATTAGGACCAAAATCCATCATAACACATCTTCATATGCTAGCACAAACCTCCAAGCACACAGTGCAAGCAAAAGAACAAACCCCGTTGGCCAAACATCCACAAATAACCCAGAAAACCAACTCAAGACATAATACATCACCAAAGAGGTCAAAGACCAATGTGCGGATCACAGAGAGATGTTCCTTGAACATCTAATAACATTTCCAAAAACTTCTCACACTGTCATGCCATCAATAGCCATTGTAGACCAAACAAAAGCAAAATACTTCATTCCAAAAGCACAAGATGCATAACCGAAAGATATAACATTAACATATCAACATGTGGACCACTTCAACACATGACATTATAACTAAGACATTGCACAAACACTGAAAGCACATTCACCAAGATGCAAGAGCAAAGACATCAATGCAGAGAAATGTGGTGCATTCCTCAACCAGTCTAAACAACCAACAACACTGTTAACCTTCTGCAATTCACAAAAACTTCCTCGATAACACATGTGACCTGAAAAGATAGGAGTGTAATGTCCACATAGTACAAACATTGAATCTTGAACCATAAGATCGATTCAACAACGGAGAAATGCAGAGCATTCTCTCAAACATTTTTCATAATAGCATATTGAAGCATAGACTTTCTACCAACTTGTGGAGGCTAGAACTTACTTCACACAACACATGATTCAATAGGAACAAAAGGAGAGAGCACAAAACATTTTGTAGACCTTCAACAACAACTGTCTAATATCATCAATACTTCTAATCCTCATCTTAATGCTTCTAACCCTCTTCTGAATAGATCATCATGAAATCAACTCTACTGATATCAACCATACTCCATACTTCTTTCATTATCATTTGAAAAGGCATGACATTGAACCATGAACATCAACAACACATCAACATACATCAATGATAGCACAAACTGAATGTTGACATTAATGACAACCAATGCTAAACAATGATACAACAACCTCCTCAAGTGTTGACAACCAATGCCAAAACCAATGCCAACAATCTCCCAAGTATATACAATAGTCTCCTCAAGTGTTGACATCAATGACAACCAATGCCAACAATTAAGATGTCATGAAAGTAGGAAAAATGTAGAGTTAAAATTGCATACTTAACACTTTCCACTCTGTCTTACACTCACTTTATTGTCCATCTCACTTAGTCATGTTTAGAGCTTATTCTACTGATTTCCTAAGGCTGTAACCCCTCATTGGTTTTCCAAACACTAATATGCAACTACTTTTGATGCCATTAAAAAGTCTTTTGTTTTCCTTTTTGTTGATATTGTTGTTGACTGATCCTCATATTTATGTCAATACTAAGTTGATTTTGGTTTTTCCAATTAGTTTAGAGTCATTTTGTCAAGCTCTCTTCTTCTAACAACTTTCGTAGTCTACATATGATCATTACAAGCCCAATAATGACTAGAAAATGGAAAATATCATACACAAAGGAGCAAGAAATGTTAAAACAAGCAAGAGTAGATCAAAATGAAAATGTGGGTTAATTGAGGCTAGCACATGTTAATGAGGGATTTTCTAGTGGTCTTTTCCACCCAAGGTAATAAACATTTTTGACATCAAGAGCCTTCTCTACCCAAATCTCTACCTAGCAGTTAAATACAAAGATGGAGAACTTCTCTATGGGTTTGACCATTAATTTTTTCCACTTGGCATCTTAAAATGAGAGAAGTGATTAGAAAATTTTGCTTGGTCAAGTAAAAGATTGGCATTCACTTGGATGCACATGTGAGTGGGTTAAGCCAAGTTAATTACTTGCTAGCAATGAAAAATTGGCAAATGGGTAAGTTATGTCTACCTAACTATAAAAAAAAGGATTGGAGAAGAGGTGAATTTAGGCTTGGATGCATATTTTTGAAGGTTTTACCACTCCTTTCCCATGCCAAACATCAATTGAATATGGAAATAAGTTGAATTATTTGTACCAAAACATAAAAATGGCCAAGCCTTAAGTGTTTTTCATTGGCAAATTCAAGTACACTTTTTATTTATTTAAAAGTTTAGCCTTTTTTTCTCCACAACATTTAAAATATGGAAAATACTTTAGGTAAGTAAAAGTTGGGTGCACATACATTTTGGCATTATCATATATTTTCTCTACCCATGAACTTAATAGATGAAAAATATAGGTGATTTTCACCCAACTTCAAAAGATACAAAATTGTTCATTAGTTAGATATTTTGAAGGGTTTTCCATTAGTTACTTTTCCATGCTATTTTGGTTAGCCTTAAAGGAAAAATGATAGTTTAAAGGGAATGCAAAATAAATATACAATATGCATGTATATATGTTCCACATGCAAATTCAAGATAATTCAAACTTTGTTATTCATGAAGGAAATGGAGGTTTTCTTCATTTTGTAGGTTGAAGGGTGATTTCTAGTGCCATTGTAGCAACAAGGGTGAAGGGTAATTGGAGGTAGTTTTTAGCATATTTTTTGTTTAGGAATTTTCAAATGTAGATTCTAGTCTATGTGAAAAGCATATTAAGAAAATAATTCTTTACAATCTTGCTAACAATCTTGCTAAAATAATTCTTTACAATCTGTACAATATTAGGAAAATCATTTCTTTTCTTTTAGTTGCTAACAATCTTGTGTTGTATTTGTCCTTGGTTGAGTGGTTGATTTTCTAGCATTTGTATGGTATGACCTTCAAATATGTTATTGTTGATATTATTCTAGATTGCTATATTTTAAATTAAAATAGATCCATCATTATGATGATTGATTTTAGATGTTAGATAAGGTTTGATATAATATCAATAGAGAAAATGTTTTTTTAGATTTAGGACACCAAAAGGTTAGGGTTTCAATTCAAGTTACCAGGTTAGGTTGGTGAAATTGTTAGTAGATCCATGGTGGTCTAGGTCTCAATGTTCTCTAGATGATTCACTAGTTAAAATGTGAAAATTATTTCTAAACCCCAAGGCACACGTGTAAGTTGCTACTTGATACTTTTAACAATGATCATATTTGGTAGTTGCACTTTTGGCTATTCTATTCCTAGTAGTAGATAAGGGACGATTATTTGCCCACTTATGTTAGTTGTTATTTACTAGCACTTGCACTAGAAGGGGTGCAAGGGTCACACCGATAGAAAAATATGTGCAAGTTAATATGTTAGAAAGTAAAACTTGATTTTTGCATAGAAGATATATTATCTTTATTCTTTATTTTTTATTTTCTATATACAGATATATAAGTATGATGCATTAGATTGTTATGTTTTTGTGTATAGAATAATTTTTTTTTTGTAGGTTTACTTTTATTTTGTAGATTACATTAATAATGATGAAAAACATATGTTTGAAGGTGCTATTTGAAATATGCTTGTATACATATTTTTTATAATCAGTTCAAGGAATGCTCTATAACAACTTTAATTTGGTATGGAATAGGAAATTAATGAGACGTACATAACAAACAAGGTTGACTACTTGTTTAACCATCTGTTGGTATGTGGCGATTGATCATGCTATACTGTATAGCCCATGGTATACTATACACCCTGGCTCCTATCCTTGCCGGGGTCTGGGGCCGGGCCGGGCTGGGCCCCGGGTGGGGGTTCGGGGGCGGCAACCCCCGAGAAAAATTTTCCTCCTACTTTTTCGCGTGATCACCGAAAAAGGGAAAAATCAATGAAAAGGAAAAATCTGATTTTGTAGAACCCAAAATCTGGAAGCTTCTAAGCTTGTTAAAAAGGGGTTCGGATGGGTATTATTGTATGATGAAAAACACGATTATTCGCAAGATTGTAATAGGTTTTACATTGGATAATAAAAGTATTGGATGGCTGCGGTTTGGTGGATGTAGCCCGGATTGGGTGAACCACGTTAAATTCTTTGTGTTATGATTTATTCTGTGTGTGTTTTAGTTTCTCTGTTTATTAATTAAATTTGCATTTAATTGTTAGATATCGCCATCTCTAACCCTAACAAGTGGTATTAGAGCGGGTTGTGTTTCGATTATTGTCTATAGGAAGGTCTCATGGCTGAGTGGGAGCAATGGCAGACGAGGGTAAGAAGGTTGAGAAGTTTAATGGGTAGAACTATCAGTTATGGAAGATGCAGATGGAGGACTATCTCTATCAAAAGGATTTATGGCGGCCATTGGAAGGGAAAACCAAGAAACCCGCAGCAATGTCATATGAGGATTGGGAGATCTTGGATAGAAAGGCTCTTTGGCAAGATTCGCTTGTGCCTAGGCACAATCAAAGCATTCAATATTAACAAAGAAAGACAACTCAAGAGTTGATGGAAACCCCGCAAAGTTATATGGTGCCTTTATGCTTCAAATAAGGTATTTCTTATGAAGCGTTTATTCAATATGAAAATGGTAGAAGGTGGTTCAGTTACTGATCATTTAAATGAGTTTAATACAGTCACCAGTCAATTAACTTCTGTAAAAGTAAACCTTGATGAAGAAGTTAGGGCTCTTTTGATTCTGTGTTCTTTGCCTGAAAGCTGGAATAGCTTGGTAATGGCTGTTAGCAATTCTGTTTCTGGTTCGAATACATTGAAGTTTGATGATGTTGTTGGTGTTATTTTGAGCAAGGAAATCCATAGGAAAAGCTCAGGGAACATCCACATCGCGTTGTTTTGAATGCGTAGTGCTAAAGGGCAGAGCAAAGGAGAGGAAACAATTCGAAATTGTGGGAAGTCAATGAGGAAAATCAAAGGACAAAGTCCCAATCTAGAGACAAGAGGGATTGCCGTACCGTGGGTAAGCCAAAATATTTAAAGAAAGATTGTTGGTCTCAAAAAAATAAATAAGGAGACAAAATGAAGGAAGTAAAGAGGAAAATGTGGTAAGTAATAAATCTGATGAGGATGCTTTGATTCTTTCTCTTGATAATGCCGATGATTCTTGGGTGTTAAATTCAGGGTCTTCATTTCATGCTACCCCCCATAGAAGTTATTTTCTTGATTATGTCCAAGGGGATTTTGGGCTGGTTTATTTAGGAGATAACGAACCCTATCAGATTATTGGAAAGAGAAGAATCAAGATTAAGTTGCACAATGGAAATCATTGGCTACTACATGAGGTAAGGCATGTTCCAAAGTTAAGCAAAAATTTAATTTCAGCAGGGCAACTAGATGATGAAGGTTGTGTTGTTACATTTAGTGATAAAAATTGGAAGGTCACAAAGGGTGCCTTAGTGGTAGAAAAGGTGTGAAACTAGGCACCTTATATCTTTGTACATGCCATATTGTTCCTTCTACTTTAATTTTTACGGAAAAAAGGTCAATGTTTAGGAACAGTTGCTGCAGTTCAGCAGGTAGAAGAACATACAGTTGCTGTGGACTCTGAATCAACACTGTGGCATAATAGACTTGGGCATATGAGTGAAAAAGGTATGAAAGTACTTCATTCAAATAATGTTTTACCAGGTCTAAAATGTGTTAATATGGATTTCTGTGAAAGTTGTATGGAAAACAAAAGAGAGTAAGTTTTCTCAAGGATGGGAAGCAAAAGAAAGATGAGAAATTGGAGCTTGTGCATACGGATGTATGGGGACCAGCTCAGGTATGTTCTCTTGGTGGCTCTCTGTATTATGTTACATTCATTGATGATGCAACTACGAAAGTATGGATTTATTTCCTTAGGCAGAAATATGATGTATTTGAAACTTTTAAAAAATGGAGAAGCTTGGTTGAGAATGAGATGGGTAAAAAGATAAAATGTCTCAGATCTGATAATGGTGGTGAGTATTGCAGTAAAGAGTTTGAAGATTATTGTTCCTCTAATGGTATTCGTAGGCAGAAAACGGTTCCAAGGACTCCACGGGAAAATGGAGTGGCTGAGCGCATGAATAGGACAATAATGGAGCGTGCACCTAACTATGAGATTGCATGCTGGGTTGCCTTTAAAATTGTGGGTAGAGACTGTAAACACTGCTGTTTATTTAATTAATAGAGGTCCCTCTAATCCTTTGGGTTGTGGTATTCCAGAGGAAGCATGGAAAGGTAAGAAGGTGAGTTATTCTTTTTTCAAAACCTTCAGTTGTGAAGCATTTGCACATGTAGATTCTGAAAATAGAACCAAGCTTGATGCAAAGTCAAAGAAATGTATATTTTTTGGATATGGCATTGATGAATTTGGTTAGGCTTTGGATTTTGAAAATCAGAAAATTGTGAGAAGCAAGGATGTCATATTCAATGAGAAGGTGTTGTACAAAGATCTGTTGCTGCAGCATGAGAAGAAAGAAAATGATTATGCAGTGTTGGATGATATTCCAACAATGATGTTCAGTGGTTCCTCATGCTGGGCAACAACAACAACAAATACCACAAACTCCCGCTAGACGATTTTAAAGGATAAATAGACCTCCAGAAAGATTCTCTCCCTCTTTGCATACTATTTTGTTAATTGATGCTGGTGAACCAGAATATTATGATGAAGCTATGCAGGTGGATACCAAGGCTTAGTGGGAGCATGGAATGGAAGAAGAAATGGACTAGACTCCTTGCTGAAAAACCAGACTTGGGAATTATACAAGTTGCCTACAGGTAAAAATGATTTACCAAACAAATGGGTTTATAGGCTAAAAGAGGAGGATGGAGGTAAAAAAAGATTTAAAGCCAGATTAGTTGTAAAAGAGGTTGCACAGAAAAAATTATTGATTTTGATGAGATTTTTTCTCCTGTTGTTAAAATGACTTCTATTAGTATTGTTTTAAGTATTGTGGCTGCTGAAGATTTGCATTTAGAACAACTTGATGTTAAAATAGCCTTTCTCCATGGTGATTTGGAAGAGGAAATATATATGGACCAGCCACAAGGATTTGAGGTCAAAGGTAAGGAGAAGCTAGTGTGCATATTGAAGAAAAGTTTATATGGCTTGAAGCAAGCACCTCGACAATGGTATTTGAAATTTGATAGTTTTATGGCTGAGCAAGGCTACAGTCGGTGTAATTCTGACCATTGTGTTTATTTTAAGAGGTTGGATAATGACAGCTACATTATTTTGTCTATATGTTGATGACATGCTTGTAGCAGGGTCTAACATGGATCACATAAGTGAGCTAAAACAACAGTTAGCAAACTCTTTTGCTATGAAGGATTTAGGGGCAACAAAAAAAATCCTTGGTATGAAAATTTGTAGAGATAGGAAAAACAGAAAATTGTTTTTATCTTAGGCTAATTATGTTGAAAAGGTGTTGCAGAGATTTCATATGGAGAATGCAAAAGCTGTCAGCACACCTTTGCCTAGTCATGTAAAATTGACTAAGGATATGTGTCCAAAGACACAAGAGGAGGAAGAAAAAATGTCCAAGGTACCATATGCTTCAGCTGTAGGTAGTTTGATGTATGCCATGGTATGCACAAGACCAGATATTGCACATGCTGTAGAAGTTGTTAGTAGGTATTTGAGTCATCCCGGAGTTGAGCATTGAAATGCGGTAAAATGGATTCTCAGGTATTTGAGAGGTACATCCAATAATTGTTTATGTTTTGGGGGCTCTAATACTGATTTAAAAGGCTATGTTGACTCAGATTTAGCAGGGGATATAGATACCAGGCGAAGTACCATAGGTTATGTATTTACAGTTGGTGGGACAACAGCGAGTTGGATTTCTCGATTGCAAAAGGTGGTTGCTTTATCCACCACAGAGGCAGAGTATGTTGCTGCAACAGAGGCGGAAAAGGAGATGATATGGCTACAACTTTTCATGGAGGAGTTGGGAAAACAACATGATGGAAATTACTTGTTTACAGACAGTCAGAGTGCTATACATCTTGCAAAGAATTCTGCCTTGCATTCTAAAACAAAACACATACAGTTGAGATATCATTTCATTCGGTCGGTGTTGGAGGATGGACAGGTAAAGCTGGACAAGATACATATAGATGTCAATCCAACAGATATGTTTACGAAGGTGGTGACAAGGGAGAAGCTGAGCTCCTCTTCAGCTTCAGTTGGTCTTCAAGGTTGAATTCAAGTATAACAGAGTAGCAGGGTCCAAGGTACTTATTTCCAGTGGGAGCTGTAATTGCAATAGTGTCATCTAGGATCAGTTTCCAAGTGGGAGATTGTGTTGGTATGGAGCCTGATCAGTCTCCTACTTTTTCACGTGATCACCGAAAAAGGGAAAAAATTAATGAAAAAGGAAAAATCCGATTTTGTAGAACCCAAAATCTAGAAGCTTCTAAGCTTGTTAAAAAGGGGTTCAGATGGGTATTACTATATGATGAAAAACACGATTATTCGCAAGATTGTAATAGGTTTTTCATTGGATAATAAAAGTATTAGATGGTTGCGGTTTGGTGCATGTAGCCCAGATTGGGTGAACCACGTTAAATCTTTGTGTAATGATTTATTTTGTGTGTTTTAGTTTCTCTGTTTATTAATTAAATCTGCATTTAATTGTTAGATATCTTCCATCTCTAACCCTAACACCATCTTCAATAGAAGGATTCTTTTCTTGAAAGGATGTTTTGAACAAGATCAGGCGGCAAAGGTTTGATAGGAATCACCACCTTCCCAATGACTCTTTTCACATAGTATAAACTTTCCTTCTATTTCTAAGAATAGTCTAATTATAATAAGTGAACATCATCTGATTTCTATCACTTCAAAATTCTTAAAATCTTTTTGCAAATGTCTTCAACCTTGGTAAGAAGGTTCAAATGCAACCAAGCATAACAATTATTTATAATTGGAAATCAAGAGATGTCATTAAAACTTGTAGGAAACCCATGACTGACAAGAAACCCATCATCCAAAAACATTAGCAGTGCCTTGATCTAGAAGAGTTTCCAATTAAGTAATTCCTTATGGTCTTTGCATACTTTTCTAATATAAAATGAATCTAACTAATTTTTTTTTTTTCTAGTTGGACCTACATTGTTCTAAGTTACTAACTAATAGGTGCTCTTATAGTATTGTAATATACATGTCAATGAGATGATTGGATCACTTGGAATAACCCATCATAGGGTGAACTGTTCTAGGAACAAGGAAAAAATGGTAGTAGATAACTTCCCACCATACATTAGAGAACCAATAGTTTAAGAAGTTTTGGGTAGAGTAGGAAACCCTGCTCAGGTTTCATGAGGAAAAGCTTTGACAAAGAGGAATGGAAAGTCTTAAAATTAGTTATAGACACAGCCATGGTGACTAGGTAAAAGAGTGACTATAGGAGAATCAAAGGCATCTCCGCACCATACAAATTTGAGACCCAAATCAACTGACTTGTGCCCTGAAAAACAACTATAATGCCACAAGAATTTATTTTTCAAACATACAAAACCTTCATTCAACAGATAAAAACAGTTGTTTTAGAATGAAATAAAACACAATAGAAAGTGATTCAACAACGTACAAATTTTCAAACAAGAACTCAAATGAAACTATGGCAAGTGACAAGATTCCCCCTATTGCTTGGGAGAAGGTTTGTTTTCCATTTCCCTCAAGGCATTGGAATTAGACAAATGGCAATTGAAAACACAACCCTTAGGGCCAAATTGATTAAGAACATCCTTGCCAACACTAACTCCAAATGGAGAATCCTTTTGCAAAGGAAGTAACTTGATACCATGGAATGGAAGATCTATTTTCCATCTCCCTTTGGAAGTGTTGAAATTAAACAAGTGGCAATTCAAAACACAACCCTTGGGGCTAAATTGATCAAGAACATCTATGCCAACTCTAACTCCAAATGGGCCTCCTCTTGCAAAGAAAGTACCTTGATACCATGGAAAATTTACAAATATTCAACACCCTTGACCTCCCAACAAGGTTACACATATGGAACTTCATGGGAAAATGCAAGCATCTTATCACCAATCACATCCCCTAGGAGGTTAAGGATGGTAGAAAGTTAAAATTCTCAACAAATTCCTAGAATGGATATAGGCCACTTCAAGAGAGAGATGATCTCAATGATATGGATATACTAACAAGATGTGGGGCTCTAAGGTTTAGTACAATATTACCATTAAAAGATGGCATAATAACATGTAGATAGAAAGACTCCGCTGTTATGTCCACACCCAAAGAGCAAATTGGATATCACAAAGGCATACTCCGAGACATAAATATATTCTTAAGCAATGCAAAGGATGACTGTTCAAAATGTGGAGCTTACTCAATTCAATTAGACTACCTATGTTTAACGGTTCCTCCTAGGGATTTGGATTGGTCAGCCATCAAATGCTAGTGTAAGGATTGCCTACACAAGGCAGATCACCCAGGCAGCCATCTAAAACGAAGTCCTCATCTGGGAATCAACTAATGAAAATAGGTTTTTTGGATCCTTTCAATGCATTATATGCAAGCAAGCTAAGGAAACTAGGGAGCACCTCTTCGTTTGTTCCCACCCCCGCTACCTTGAGACTCATCTAGAAACTCTACTACAACTACAAAATATCTACTATGGAACCAATGCCTAAAGGTTGTGTGGCTCTAATACCAAGATTGAATATGGTAGATGACAACAATACAAGAATAAATACATAAGAATGAATGTCAAAACATAAACTTCAATCCTCAAAGTAAAAGGATGTACACATCTTATCCTCCATCAAACATTAACTATTTATTGCAGCTGCTCTTGCATGTCTAAAGGTAAATCTTCAAATGAATAGAAAAAAACTTTATTCATATTTCATATTTAATTCTTCATAATCTCCCACAGTTTACAATATCAATTACATTAAATATCATTTAGCAATTTAGAGAGAGATAAAGGTCTAAACAAAATTATGACACATTCTAAAATAATGTTTGGAGATCTCATTCTAAATTCTTTACAAATTTGAATAAAATTTCATTAAACACAATTCCACCACATTGTTAGGATAAGCAGTTAGTAACTAATGAACAATAAGGCCATGCTTTGCATAGACAACAACAAGGAGCTCTATAGATTCGCAGAGTGATGAATCCTGTTTTTTATTCATTAATCCTTGAAGCATATCAAGGGTTGATAAATAATTTAAATTAATTTAAAAGTAATATTAAAATAAAAAATATCCACCTTAGGCATGGTCAATCTGCTACCTTCCATATGTCATACGACGGATGACATAATAACTCATAATCATAAAAAGAAACTGTGTACCTTCAAATCAATAGCAAGAAGTTTTCTCCTGTATCTGAATTAACAATGATCCCCATTGACTTTCGCATCCAATCAAACTCTAGGGTAGCTATTCTATGTGTTCTTTCACTCCACCACTCGCAACAGTCTACGTATAGAAAAATCACAAGAATGGTTGTTACAAATTAAAGCAGCATATTAATAACAATGTCAATTTTTAGAATAACAGCAAGATAATGTTATCCCTCTGTGGAACATTAAAAAATAAGCAAACAACAAAGACTACATATAGAATAAACTAATTCCCTATTATGTTTTATCGCCATACATAATCTGATTTCTGTAGAATCTGGATAGTTTCCAGTACTTGCAGCATATGGATGCCTCTCTAAACCTGGTCAATTCATTTTTTCAACCAACACCTGAGATTACAAATGATGGGTATATTAGAATTGCCTATTGCACAGATAACTAAAACATAGCACCTAAATACATATCTTCAGATAATAGCATAATTTTGCCTAAATTGAATCGACCAGGTACCGAGTATAGTTGTAGGCCCGTAGGGTAAATAATTCAACAATGGTTTATCAAATGCATTATTTACTATGGTTCAATGGTTTGGTATTAATCATCCAAACCATGACCTGGCCTCACCAAAAAATATCAATTTACTAAAAGGATAGAATTTCAATTCCTACACATACATTTCGTATTGAGCCATTAGCCAGTTGCACAATTATCAGCAAATTATTATGGAAACACAAAAGTAAATACCCCAAGGAAATAGAACTATACCTTCAAAGCTGTTTCAGTTGGCATGTTGTTGGCACAAAATTGATGTCCAGTGTATGCAATAATGTCGATCTCCCTACAATCATTGCTTCATTTTATTGTTTACAAGCTTCCACGCCCAATCCATAATAAGAAACTCTTCAGCTGAAGTGTCTAAAGCTTTTCTCTTGCTCATGATCTCGAGCAATACAATGCCAAAGCTGTAGACATCACTCTGATCTGTAAGCTGTTCGTAAAGGGCATATTTAGGGGCTAAGTAGCCATGGGTACCCGCAATTCTGGCGGTGAGATGCGACTGGCCTTGTGTGGTCATCTGGGCAAGCCCAAAATCCACAACACAGGCGTTCATTTCATCATCCAGCAGAATATTAGTAGCCTTGATATCTCTGTGTGATAAAGTTCCAGTTGCACGCTGTAATGCAGATAACACAAGCCCTTCGCTATGCCAAGGGCAATGTTCTTCCGCTGCTCCCAATTCAGGGGAGCCCTGTTTTCATTGCACCCTCCAAAAAATGTGTTCATCGAGGTTGGCATTAACCATGAAATCATAAATTAGAAATCTCTCGCGCCCCTCTTTGTCCAAAATACTTTGAGAGCCACCAAATTCCGGTGTAGTGCAGTTTTTGATCCTCTTAACCACGATCGAGCGGCCATCGGTGAGGATGCCCTTATATACTCTTCTGAAACTGCCCTGGGCGACCACATTGGTTGCACTAAAATTGACTATGGCGTTCTTGATTTGTTGAATATTGAATGAACCTGCCCCCATGTTGGGCTTCACAGTGTCTTTTAAGAGATTCATGTTGCTGCTCACGAAATACCTGTGCTTCACCTTTCCCTTCATCATCACCCACCAACAGTAACCGAGGCCTATACCAGAGAGCAGGAGGAACCTAATGGCACCGCCTGTACTACCATAGAAAAAAATCCTTTGCTTGGGCTTCTCGTGAAGAAATGGCACACAAAGAATACATTTAGCCACCTGGGTAAACGTTGCAATTAAATTTTGATTTGATGGGCTATTGGAGATCTGATTTGATCACCTACTAAAGATCTGACTTGATTCAGAAATCAGATTTCTTCTCATTCAATGCATTTTATTTCCCAACCTGTTTTCTGAGGAGGTTTACCGGATAGAAAACAAGTTTGGCAGCGTGAGACAGGTTTCAGGTTGAAACGTCACACCATATATAGCCTATCGGCTAATTAGTTGTTTTAAGATTATACATTTTCAATTTATTAGTTATTTTAATATTAGATTTTCTTTAAAGTTCATTTCATTTAGTTTTCCCTATAGTGTGAGGGATAGTTTGGTATAAAGTAAGTCCTTTTTGGGATATTAATTAATAATCTTAAATCTCTAATTTTTTTATATTTTAACTTATAAATACATGCCTTGAGAAAAGTTATTCAAAATGATAGTTGATAGCATGATTATGTTGTTAAACTATCATTAAGTTGAAGTTACCGTGGGACTTATGTTTATAATTTCATCAAGTAAATTGAAAGAAGATTGTTGATTCAAGATTTTTATTGAACATTTGTTTTTTTAAATTGTAGCTCAAAATACATTTTAATTATTTACTTCTTGAAATTGCATCTTGTTAGTCCTTCTAAATCTCATTTACAATAGATTACTTGTATATCTTAACTAGTTGTTGCAATTTCTCATGCTTAAATAATTTGCAATTTTCAATCTCAAAATCTCACTATAGGGCTTAACTACTAAACTTCTAGCCCATGCATTATGAGAAAAAACATAGGCACTTAATTATATTATTTATGCAAGCCCCTCGATGAAATCTTGTATAGTGTATACTTATTTTGTCTATAGTTGTAGTCTAGGGTAGTTAGATCTCTGGGAGCTTCCCCACACAATTTGAAAATTAGTTTTGTTGTACACATTGTTTCATTTTGTGTTGTGTTACAAGAGACAAACTAAAACAATAATAAATTTCCATGACTTCCTTGGGGAATAAGATACAATAAGTTAATCTTATAAGATGAAATCAAGATAAACACAAGGAACCTTTTTGAACAATGAGTGACAATCCTTGCAATAATAATGGTCTACCTCCATTTCCTCTATCATGGGGAGCAAATATTGGTCCTTTGTCTCTTGTAAAGTATAATAGCTTCTTGCAAGGATTGTTTATTTCTTTCCAAAGCTTCATGGTGACATCACTTTATATATGGATGAGAACATTTGAGTGTTTGTTACATGTAGTGTTCTAGGAGTGATGCATGAAGACGTTGTGGGTTATTTTTTTATTGAGACATCGATAAAAGGCACTACAAATTATTTCTACCATCTTTCCATTAGATCCATAAAAAATGGGAGATTATGCACATGGAATTTCAACCACATTTCAAACTAGATGAAGATGTTCACGCTCTTTCTTCATAACTATCAAATAGAAAGAAGGAAATCAATGAATTCTCAATGAGAGAATTTGTTGCAAAAATCAACTATCTTGTTAGATAATCAATACTACTATAAAGCCATCTATTAAATTCCTTGGGATTCTTTATAAATGCACTTCCATAAAAAAATGGCTTTCATGATCAAACTTTGTGAGGCTGATGAGCTTGAAGATGCTTACGAGTGAGCAGTTAAGCTCAAATATGGCATGATTAGTACTAGTAATCTCATAAAAGGTTCCATCAAGTCCATTAGTCTAGGTTGCATTGATCCTTTCTTGTAGAGAGTGGTGATTGATGCGATTAGTATGCAAGGAAAATTTCAAGAAAAATATTCTTGTGTAATAACATCAAGGGAATCTTTAAAGGAATAAAAGAAATGACAATCTTGGGCTACCTCCTCCACTTGAAAGGCCCTCCTTAGAGGCACCTCCTAATGATAAAATAAATAATTTTCTCTTCCACGAAACAAGAGACCATGGTGTTAATATTATTTAGAGCCACATTACATGATAGAGCTTATGGTCAATTCTTAGGAAAATTCTCAAAGGTTTTTAAATAGCCTACAACATCTTTAAGGTGATCTTGATGACAAGCCTATGTCAATGTATTTTTAATACTAGTTGTGTTGAAAATGAATACATTTAATAACTACATGTTTTTCCTAGCAACATTTTCTCACCGTGGTTTTTCCCATCTTGGGTTTTCCACATATATTGTGTGTTATGTGATGCTTGTTTGTGTGCTTGTCTACATTTTGTTAATCATATTTAATTTGCACACTAAGTGTCTTGAAGTCTGTCTGCTCAAAAGTCTAGAAAGGTTAAAAATTTAGTATCTACTGATTCACCTCCCTCAATAGATTATTGTGTTCTAAAAATGTCATTTATAATAAACCATATGTGGTAATTTATGTGAAGATAGGGTGCAATTTAAAGATAACTATGTAGGAAATTAAGTTTTAAAGTATCATTTATTGAGTTATATAAATTCTTCAAATTGTGTTGTTAGAAGAATTGTCATTGATGTCAAATCAGACTATTGAAGTTGAAAACTTCTTTGATGTGCTTAATGGAGTAAAACCACTATGGAGCAAAATCACTTTCAATAAAAGTGCAGGTTGAAATAGAAGCAATCATCTACAGATCAAAATATGTACAAAGAAAAACTCAAATGAGTATGATCTATTTATGAGTAAGATCTAATCAATATCAGTAAAGGTCCAGATCAAAATTAAAATAAGATCGAAATTGAATGTTATATCTATAGATCAGAATCTGTATGGAGCAATGGCTACAGATCGAAATTGGATATCATATTATCTACAGTTCGAAATCCTTGGAAGTAAGCCTTTACATTGAAAAAAACGTTAAAAAAATATAACAAATCTGTATTAATTAAAGATAAATGTGGCTGTATTAATCAGAGATAACAAATCTGATAAAAATAATGTTACAAGACAATGACATGTCTCGATGCAAGATGATGCGACTAAAGAAAATGATGAATGAAGTATGAAAAGATACTTTTTTTTTGTTAATCTTCAGATTTAATCAAACATCGATTTACAAACTAGAGGATGCATTAATTCACTCAAAGGACATGATTTTTTGAAGAAATACGAATCAATATGCGTCTCTTCAGCAACACATTACTTCAAAGGTCGTGACTTCTTATGAAGGGTTCACATTGAATGAATGCAACTCATTCTAAAAAGTGTAGTCAAAAGTGATCACAAAAGACGTATCTACAGGTGCGACTGGCAGAATTTTGTAAAAGTTTTAAAACAAATATGAAAAAAAATATTAAGACTAATGCACATATGAAGAGGTGCAAATTTAACAAAGGTTGTGCCCTTTCTTCAAGGGATGCCAGTTTTGAATGAAATATATAATTGACATTCATATTGAGTGTGGAAGTGTGGTTGTGAAGTCTAAAGTGATTCAAGTCAGAAACCCATCTTCTTGTGTGGGCTAAAGGTGAGATTTTTCATCACAAAGGCAGAATGGAGGATTGGGAGAGTGCAGATTTCATTGAAGTCATTTACCTTCATCCATAAAGTCAAGGATTAGTGCCTTGCATTAGGGGTTGATGCTCCGTGTAGGTTGGTTCCTACTAAAATTGTTAAGGGGCTGGTGCTTCTTGTAGGTTGTAGCCTACAAAATCATTTCATTCATAAATCAAGTAGGTTGGTGCCTACTTCCATTTGTAAAAATAATTTAATCAATTCAATAAAGTTGTGTCAACTTGCTTACATTGATTCATATCAAAAGTTGATGGTAATAAGAGTTTAAGATTGTTTGAAAAGCTTGAGAATAAAAAGTTTGGTTTGATTTATTGATTCACCCCACCTCTCAGTAAATATTTTGTGCTGTTCAATTGGTATAAGAGCAAGGTCCTTCTTGAAAGCCTAACCACTTGAAGGAGATCCTTAAGAGCACATATGGTAGATCATAACAATACAGTCAAAGCACTCATCTTTGATGGGACTAATTTTGCATTTTGGAGTATCAAAATGGAAGCATATTTGAATGCACTTGGGTTTGATGTGTGGCAATTTGTTGTTGATAGATACACATCTCCAACAACCCCTCCAATAGATCAAGTTGGGAAAAAGAGAAGTGAAAAAAATGCAAAAGCTAAGCATGCTCTTCTTTGCAGCCTAACAGATTATGAATTTACAAAGGTCATGCGTTGCAAATAAAAAAAAGAGATATGGGTCAAACTTCAAAACATCTATGAAGGAGATGCCAAAGTAAAGAAGGAAAAGCTGCAAACTCATCGTAGGAAGTTGGAAACACTCAAAATGAATGATGATGAAGATATAGCCTCATACTTTCTTCGTGTGATGAAACAATGAACATCATGTGAGGACTTGGTGAAGAAATTGATAATGCTTTTATTGTTGATAAGATTCTAAGATCTCCATCTACAAAATTTGAGGCCAAGGTTGTAGCATTGGAAGAATTAACAAACTTAGATCAGCTATCAAAAGATGAATTACATGGGATCCTTGCTGCCTATGAGATGAGGATTGAAGGAAGAACACCACAAAAGGAAGTCTCATTCAAATCATCCAAAAAGGGAAAAAACAAGCATGAAGAGACAAGTGAAAAATCAAGTGATGAAGCAGAAGCCTACTTCATGGGAAAACTTAAGAAGGGAAAAGGGAAATATAAAGGAAAACTCCCCTTTAAATGCTTTAATTGTAGGAAGATTGGACATTATGCCTCAAAATGTTCTCAAGATGATAGAAACTCTAGTGAAGAAAAAGAGATCAACAACAAGAAAAAGGGAAAGAAGAATTTCAAATCCAACTCAAAGAAGAAATCTCAAAAACACAAAAAAGAGTTTCTATTCAAAGAAAGATAGCAGCACCTCCGAAGAACAAAGTGAAGATTGCTCAAGCAATGATAAAGAAGAAATATTGTTCATGGCTGAATATGAAGAACAAGATGTTGATCAAGAATGTGATGAAGAAGAGGAAGTTGATCAAGAATGCAATGAAGAAGAAGTAGATCTTGAGGAGGAACTTCACTATGCATACAAGAAAAATGAAGAATTAAAGAAGAAGGCTACCAAGCATAAAATGAAGATCAAAGAAATGAAAAAAGACTTGGAGGAATCAAGCAAGACTATTGAAGAATTGAGGGCTCTAATCATGGAAGCTGAAAGAAATGAAGATCAAACTCATTTCAAAAGAGATGGAATGTGTCAAGCTAGAGAAAGAAATAGTTATGAATTGGAAAAGACAAAGGAACAACACACAAAGTTTGATGAAGACTCCATCAAGTTAAATGAGCTCATGAAGGCTCAAAAATTCTTTTAAGACAAAACAGGGGGTAGTTTTGAAAGACGGTCCAAGAAGGTTACTGACTCCAAAGAAGAAACAAAGACCTTCTCAAAGCAAGCCGAAGGAGAATGGATAAGTGCTGATCCTAAAAGAAGACTGAATACTACACACTTTTACGCTTTTAATGGCTATTGTTTTCTATGTAACAAGTTCAGCCACAAGGCCTTAAGTTGTAAGAATAAAGCAAAGAATATTCCTAGTTAATTTAGGAGAGACTATAATCCTTTCACACCCTTAATGGACTTCAATAACATATGCTACAATTGTAATAACTTTGGGAACAAGGCACAAGCTTGTAGGACAATTTTTAATAATTTTCAAAAGAAAAACAAGAAAGAAGACAAGTCCATTAAAAAGAAAGAAATGCATATCAAAGTGTGGAAGAAGAAGGAGAAATCCACATTCATTCAAACAACCTTACATGCATAAAGTAAAAAGGATAGATGGCACATTGACAGTGGGTGCTCAAAGCACATGACAGGTGATAAAAGCAAGTTCATTTCCCTTGAACCAACTGATGAAGGAATGGTAATATTTGGTGATAACACAAGAAACGGGATAAAAGGAAAAGGAACACTTAGTCTAGATAATGGTAGAAAAAAAATAGAAAATGTATTATATGTTAAAGGATTAAAATAAAATCTACTAAGTGTTAGCCAACTTTGTGATCAAGGGCATAATATTACATTTCATTCCAACAAATGTGAAATAAAGAAAGATGGAAAACTAATTGCACAAGTTGATAGAAAGCACAATTTGTATGTTTTAAAGGAGATAAGCTATGAAAGTGGCAACTTGGTACAAGAGGATGAAAGTTGGTTGTGGCACAAAAGGCTAGGCCACCTCAACTTTGATAATATTGTCAAAGTTAGTAAATCAAATGCTGTGAGAGATATGCCAAGAATAACAAAGCCTTCCAACATCATTTGTAAGGAGTGTCAACTTGGAAAGCAAACAAGATCAAGTTTCAAGCCTAAGGAAGACTCTTCATCAAAGCCATTGGAACTCATTCACACCGATCTTTGTGGGCCAACCAAAACCAAGAGTATGAATGGAGAGAGATACTTTATGTTGATAATTGATGACTTCTCAAGAATGACTTGGGTTACATTCTTAAAGGAAAAATATGAAGCCTTTGAGAAATTCAAAGCTTTTAAAGAGTTGGTTGAAAATGAAGAAAATACAAAGATAAAATGTCTTAGATCAGACCAAGGAGGTGAATTCACATCAAATGAATTTGAAAAATTCTGCATAGAACATGGAATTAAGAGACAATTTTCTGCAGCAAGAACCCCTCAACAAAATGGGGTTGTAGAAAGAAAGAATAGAACGGTTCAAGAAATGGCAAGAGAAATGCTAAATGAGTCAAAGATAGCAGATTCCTTTTGGAAGGAAGCAATTCACATAGCAGTTTACATCTTGAATCGTGCACAAATTAGAGGGAACAATGATAAGACACCCTATGAACTTTGGAAAGGGAGACCAACAACTGTCAAATATTTCAAGATCTTTGGAAGCACTTGCTACATTAGAAGAGATGAAGAAGACTTGAGAGAATTTGATACAAGAGAAGGTGAGGGAATTTTTCTTGGCTACTCATCAAAAAGTAAGGCATACAAGTGCTATAACAAAAGAACTCACAAAATTGTTGAAAGTGCCAATGTAAGAGTTGATGAAGGAAAGTAATTCAAAGAAGTTGAACAAAGCTATCATTATGTTCAAACCATGAGTGATGAAGACAAAGAAGATGACAACTCCAAAGAGGATGAAAAAGAGGAAGAGACAAAAGAAGAATCTCCACAAAAGACTCCCATGAAGACACCAAATACACTTTCCAAGTTTGTGCAAAAGAACCATCCTGAAGAATTGATCTTTCAATATAGATGTAGATCTATAAGGAAAATGATAAATTATAATGAATATTGTCATGTAGCACTACTATCCAAAGTTGAGCCCAAAACCTTTGAAGAAGCAAGCAAAGAAAAATGATGGATTGGTGCAATGAACGAAGAGTTGGATCAAATAGAGAAAAATGAAACTTGGGAACCTGTCCCAAGACCAAAAGACAAAAATGTAATTGGCACAAAATGGGTTTTTAGGAACAAGCTAGATGAAGATGGTCAAGTCACAAGGAACAAAGCAAGATTAGTGTGCAAAGGCTATGCTCAAGTTGAAGGAGTGGACTTTGAAGAAACATTTGCACTAGTTGCAAGAATTAAAGCAATTAGAATGTTCCTAGCCTATGCAAGTCACAAGAAATTCAAGGTATATCAAACAGACGTCAAATATGCTTTTCTCAATGGAGATCTAGAGGAGGTTTATATTGAAGAACCTGAAGGATTCCTACTATCAGAAAACAAGGATTATGTGTGCAAATTGAAGAAAGCTCTCTATGGGCTCAAACAAGCCCCAAGAGCCTAGAACTCTAGACTTGACAAGTACCTCAAAGAATAAGGATTCAAAAGAGGAGATGTAGCCAATAATCTATATATCAAAGAAGAGGATAGAAATTTATTGATTGTGGTGGTGTATGTAGATGACATCATTTTTGGTGGAGACAAGGACAAAATGTGCAAAGAATTCTCCTCATTTATGCAAAGGGAGTTTGAGATGTCAATGTTTGGAGAACTATCTTTCTTCCTTGGGCTACAAATTTCACAATCTAGCAAAGGAATTTTCATCTCTCAAGCCAAATATGTGAAGGAAATGTTAAAGAAGTTTAGGATGGAAGATTGCAATCCTGTGAGTACTCCCATGGTTATAGGTTGCAAGTTAAGCAAAGAAGATGAATCCCAAGAAGTGAATCAAACACTTTATAGATCAATGATTGGGAGTTTGTTGTACCTAACTGCTACAAGACCAGCCATAATGCAAGCTATTGGAGTGGTGGCAATATTTCAAGTAGCACCAAAAGAAACACATGTCCATGCAGTAAAATGAATATTCAAGTATTTGAAAGGCACTATGAAATATGGTCTATGGTACCCTAGCAAAAAATATTTCACTCTTGAAGCATTCACAAATGCTGATAGGGCAGGAAATGTGGATGATAGAAAAAGTACAAGTGGAGGAGCCTTTTTCCTTGGAGGGAACTTAGTATCTTGGATGAGAAAAAAGCAATAATCAGTTTCTCTATCTACTACAAAAGCTGAATAGATAGAAACAACATGTTGCACTCAACTTTTGTGGATGAGGAAAACTTTAAAAGACATCAAGGTGGAATACAATCATCCTTGCATTATCTATTGTGACAACACTATTGCAATCAATATCTCCAAGAATCTGGTGATGCACTCAAGAACCAAGCATATACCTATCAAGTATCACTTCTTAAGAGAGCAAGTGGCAAAAGTACAAGTGTGTTTGGAATATATAGCTACAAAAGAGAAAATTGCTGATATATTCACCAAACCACTACTAAGGGATGCATTTGAGTACCTAAGGGACAAATTGGGAGTTGTCCCATATCCATCAAATTGATTGGTGGAAGCATACATTCAGGGGTAGCTATGCACAATATCTTGTAGCTTCATGGAACTAAAAGAAAAGCATTGTTAGAAGACCCCTTGCCATTGATGTCAAATGGGGAGAAATTGGACACAGGGGGAGCAAAAAAGGATCAAAGTTTCCTTTGAAGAGGTTGCCATCAATGAAAAAGGGGGAGATTTATAGAAGAATTGTCATTGATGTCAAATCAAACTATTGAAGTTGAAAAATTCTTTGATGTACTTAATGGAGTAAAACCCCTATGGAGAAAAATCACTTTCAATAAAAGAGCAGGTCGAAATAGAAGCAATCATCTACAGGTTGAAATAGAAGCAATCATCTACATTTCAAAATATGTACAAAGAAAAACTCAAATGAGTATGATCTAATAATGAGAAAGATCTAATCAATATCAGTAAAGGTCCAAATCAAAATTAAAATCAGATCGAAATTGAATGTTATATTTGCAGATTGGAATCTATATGGAGTAATGGCTACAAATCAAAATTGGATATCATATTATCTCGGAATCTGTATGGAGCAATGGCTATAGATCGAAATTGGATATCATATTATCTACAGTTTGAAATCCTTGGAAGTAAGCCTTTACATTGACAAAAATGTTAAGAAAAGATAACAGATCTATATTAATTAAAGATAAGTGCAGTTGTATTAATCAAAGATAACAAATTTGATAAAAAGAACATTACAAGACAATGACACGTCTCCATGAAAGATTGTGCGACTAAAGAAAATGATGAATGAAGAATGAAAAGATACATTTTTTTTCTTAATCTTTAGATTCAATCTAACATCGATTTAAAAACTAGAGGATGCATTCATTCGCTCAAATGACGTGATTTTTTGAAGAAATACGAATCAATATGCGTCTCTTCAGCAACACATTACTTCAAAGGTCGTGACTTCTTATGAAGGGTTCACATTGAATGAATGTAACTCATTCTAAAAGGTGTAGTAAAAAGTAATCACAAATGACGTGGTTCTTTACCATCTACAGGTGCGATTGGAAGAATTTTGTAAATTTTTTAAAATAAATCTGAAAAAAAATATTAAGACTAATGCACATATGAAGAGGTGCGAATTTAACAAAGGTTGTGCCCTTTCTTCAAAGGATGCCAGTTTTGAATGAAATATATAATTGACATTCATATTGAGTGTGGAAGTGTGGTTGTGAAGTCTGAAGTGATTCAAGTCAGAAACCCATCTTCTTGTGTGGGCTAAGGGTGAGATTTTTCATCACAAAGGCAGATTGGAGGATTGGGAGAGTGCAGATCTGATTGAAGTTATTTACCTTCATCCATCAAGTCAAGGTTTGGTGCCTTGCATTAGGGGTTGGTGCTCCTTGTAGGTTGGTGCCTACTACAATTGTTAAGGGGCTGGTGCTCCTTGTAGGTTGTAGCCTATAAAATCATTTCATTCATAAATCAAGTAGGTTGGTGCCTAATTCCATTTGTAAAAATCATTTAATCAATTCAATAAATTTGTGTCAACTTGCTTACATTGATTCATATCAAAAGTTGATGGTAATAAGAGTTTAAGATTGTTTGAAAAGCTTGAGAATAGAAAGTTTGGTTTGATTTATTGATTCACCCCCCTCTCAGTAAATATTTTGTGCTCTTCATGTGTAGGGGATTTTCCCACTTGAAATTTCAATTTGTGTTTTCATGAGAGTGTTCTCCATTTTGTGAATACAATTGTTGTTAATCAAATTATCTTATCTTGCTCAATGTTTGTCTTCAAGATTAGTCTTTTAGATAGTTGTCATTGAAATTTCCTTGGGTAATGTTATGCAAATATGTAAGTTTGTCCTGCATTGTGAAAATAAGTTATTGTTTTAATGGTGAATTTCAAGGATACCTTGCTAATTAATTGTGGTTGGAAATTTGAGGGTGAAAAAGATAGTTCAAGTGGTTTGATTGTTGGTTAGATAGTGCCAAATTGGTCTTGAAGGTTATCTACTGGACCTTTGTGATTTTCACAAGATCAAAGGATACAAAACAAAAAACTACATGAGGCTAAAAAAAATTATCCAAGACCTCATAGAGAATGATACTATATTTGTTGAGGTACCATCTTGGAACCAAGATCTTAAGATATACAAGAACCCTATGCCAGATAATAATAAAGCAAATAAAACTGGAAAAGGTAAGGATTACACAAACATACAACATACCTATTCTAATGTAGTTGCTTCCTATGATAGCGTCATCACTGTTGTCACCATCAAAGGGAATAGTGCATAGTGTGGAGTCACCACACGACGTGGTAAAGTCACCATCCAAGGAGTCCCAACCCAATCTAGGGCATAGCCTACTCCACCAGCATCAAGTACCAACAAGTACAATCTCTTAGAATAGCTCAAAAAGACCCCTACACAGATATCAATTCTAGAACTGTTGAGGCTATCACCTACACATAGGGAAATCTTGGAGAAAGATTTATCAAAGTCATCCATTCCCGAGGATATTGATACTAGTTAGTTTCAAGCTATGGTAGGCCATATCGCTAATCATCTTCTCACCTTCTCCGAGCAAGACCTACCCTCACACCCATCTCATAAATGTACTTTACAACTTGACGTTGCCATTCATAAGAACAAGGTCAAAAGATTCTTAGTAGATGGAGGTGCTGGATTGAACATTTTCTCCCTTCAGCTGCTCAAAAATCTGGGCTATTTAGAGGATACTATTGAGAGACAAAGAGTGCCACCATCAGGGAATACGATGACCAAGAACAGGTATCATAAGGAATCATTGCACTTCCCATTCAAGTGGGACCTATCATTGTAGAAACTACATGCCAAGTGCTTGATCTTGATCTTCCCTATAACATCCTGCTTGGCCGACCATGGATCCATGCCCTAAAAGTTGTAGCCTCGACCTATCGTCAATGTGTAAAGTTTCCTTTCGAAGGTGGAGAAATCACCATCCATGGAGACCCTGAGCCTTTTTACTATTACAAAAATCTTGAGGCCAAATTCTATAAGATACCTCAAATACCCAAGGATGATGAAGGACCTACACCATCTACCTCATTTGTT
>VDFB02175770.1:0-12769 GCA_007258455.2 Sequoia sempervirens
AAATTCTGAAAAATCAAATGCGGTTTTAATTCGAGGAAGCTACTGTAGAAAATGATCCAGATGTTGAGACTTGTCGAATTTGCCAATTTCAGGAACATGCGAATTGAAAACTGAGAGAAATCTGAAAACCAAGGAGGAAAAAGACGTTTTTTGTATGTCTTCTTCTATGAAAATCGCTCAAGATTTCTTTGAATTGCTGAGAACTGTGAACTTTAACCTGCAAAAGAATGTGATTGGAGAAATATCCTTTGCAAATAGATGAGAAATCTGCCTTTGTTTGAGAAATACGAATCTCCCTTGAAAATACGCCTTGTGAATGAAGAAAAACGAATTTTGCTTGAAAATACGCCTTTGCCTTGAAGAAAAACGAATTTTGCTTCAAAATTATGAATTTCCTTTGACAAAATTTGCCTTTGAGAATTACGATTTTCCCTTTGAAGAAAATATGAATCTCCATGAAAAATACGAATTCTCTTGAAAATATGAATGATAAATGAAGAAGGCGCCATGCTTAAAGAAGATGAAATTAGCATTAATCTGACAACTGCAAGAATTGAAAACCCTAACAATAATAGAAGTCCTCTGATTGGTTGCCTTTCAGTGCCACTGCCACTGACTGGAAGTTCAAATTTGAAAATAATAATAAAATATTTATTATCATGCAATGGCGCCAAAAATAGAAAATCGCCATCTCTGAATAAGCATATTTTGAACTTCAGTTGACAAACTGGTTGAAGCTATGAGATTCATCGTTTGACTTTACTGATTCCGAAAAGTCATCTCTTGAGCACATAGGCGTCCATTTGCTCAAGATACTTCATTTTTTACTAACTCCCTATTTTATAGCTGACAGCAATCAAGTACGACCGCCAACTGACCGATTTCCCGATGACCGGGTGATGCTGAGATTGTTCGAGATATTCACTCCAAAGCCTACTGAACAAGGAAGAAATGTCTGCTGGGAGACATAACTGCAAAATCCATCGTTTAACCCCTTGAAAAATTAGGCGCACCTGATTAAATTGCTTTACGGGTTCCAGACTTAGCCATTTTCCTAAACTGCCGTTTGACACTTCAAACAGCTGTTGCCGGCAAACGGTGAACCCTGCTGATACGAGACGAAGCTCACTGCATGACTGGAGACATTCTGCATCCAACGGTTGTATCCATGACACCTGAAAGCTGTGTTAAGGGCCTCAAAAATAAAAGCGCCCCTGGCTCTAGGTTGCACTGGTGTCATTTTGATGAAAACCAAACTTCCATCCGAGTACCCTACTTTGACCGCTGATAACTGGAGCTGGGATGACCCGATTCAGGCACTATTTATTTTAACGGACAGCCAGAAGGGCCTACAAGAGAAGTCTCTGGAGGTGACGAGGCAAGAAAACTGCTTCTAAGACTTCAAAAACTCCAATGCGTATTTTAAATAAAATTACCGCTCCCAGACTTAGCCATTTTCTGGACATCCTCACTTTGTAGTATGACACCAAAGACCTCGCACGCACGATCAACTGCCAAATGCTGAAGGCTAACGGCTGTGCTCGTTGGAAAGATAAAATGATAACGCTCAATAGTCGTGAAGACTTCGAACGCGAACGGGCTCATCTGACAGGCCTAAAGGCTAGGCGCCCTTGAACTGTGGAAATACACTGAAAACCATTTGTTGGTCTGCCCGTAAAATTACATGCTTGGTAGAATCTCCGCCACGACCACCAGGAACGTCGGATCGACAAGCTGAATGATGCGTTGCGGAGCTGAGCTAGAATACTACTGATGTCAGGAAGACTCTGTCTGCAAATTTTGCCATCTGAAGGGTCCTTTAAGCCAGCGCCCCTGGCTTGTACTTGCACTGGGAACAAACGGAGAAGCTCAGAAACGTGAAAACTCCATTTGAAGCTGATCTTTGGATGACTGCCACCGGAGTTCTGTGATTCGGATGACCGCGCTTGATATCTCGTTGGATAAGCGGACTAGTCGTGAACAAATTGACTGTATCCGGCATCGAAACTGTCAAAATTTACCCCCTCCTTAAGATGGGCGCCCTCAGGCTAGAGGCGCGCTTTTGCCTGAAAATGACAAATTTCTCACATCTGACAATTTAGGGATTTCAACTTCTGTCGTCGTTTGCCGGAGCTGTGGGTCTCGGAAAGCCTTGCTGGATAGCTCGACGGATAGCCAGACTAATTCTGAAAAGATTGACTGGATGCTTGAGCATTTTAAACAAGATCTTGACCTTCAACAAGCTGGGCGCCCCTAGGCTATACTTGCACTTTTTGACTTTTCCTTTGAAAAATCTTCATGATTTGACCATTAAAAACTCTGTTTCGATCATTGAAATGACCGTCTGCAAAGTGAAACGCCGTCGTGAGATGCTCCTTCACCGTGAAAAGCTCCATTCTGAGTCTCTGCTTCAGGTTTTGTTCAATATAACTGACTTTGACTGACAAACTATTGACAAAAACTCCATGCTTGATATTGCCCAAAACTGTGTTTTAGGACATTTTAACAAGGTTTATACCTTTTAATGAAAAATGCCTTGATGAAGCAAAAATTTGGTTTGGGTACAACAGTGGGCCAGGAGGTTCACCGCATCCGAGGATTTGTGCAGATGGGGTGTCAGGCTGAGTTCGCACGGATATTTGGTGAGGGGTGGCCAACAGGAGAGACTCCTGCTATGATGAGAGCCTGGCGGGGTCGACCACCGAGGCTAGTAGGGCGGGATGCAGGCGTTCTGGAGAGTTTATACTACATCGAGCTTGTCTTCCGAGATGTCTTTATTCTGATGAAGCGCCAAATATTTTCCACCGAGGTAGCGGTATCACGTCGAGTGGACGCCTATAGACTCCTGCAGAGGGTTAAGGATGAGTCCGCTGCGACCATCAAGAGCATTCAGCATGACTTGGCCGAACAATCTCGGCTTGCCAGTGAGAGGGGAGCTCGATTGGACGTCTTGGAGCCTCGGGTGGCAGTCTTGGAGGAGGAGGCAAAACAAAAAGAGGCAGCATGGGAGCAGCGGGTGAAAGCATTAGAGGAACAGTTGGCTGCAAAAGAGGTTGATTTGGCAGCCAAGAGTACAGAGGCAGAAAAGGAGAAAAGCCAACTTATGGAGGCAGCTCGGATGGTAAAAGCGGCAAGGGAGAGGGAGATCCTGGCAGATCGGCAGCTTCGCACACGTACGGAGGAGCTGAGGTGCCTGCGAGTAGAGCATTCTTCCACCACTCCGACATCATCTGTGCATCCAGGGACGCACTCCCTTCCCCCTACTTCTTAGTGATCTTATCTTGCTGTATGTATGTCGTCTGGAAGACGACTTCTTTTTTGGGGGGGATGATGTTAGTCGGATATTTTACTTTGTTGTCGGCCGTAGTCGGCCTTGGTCGTAGTCGGCCAATTGTCAATAAAACTATAGATTATTAAAGAATAATAATGTCATGTACTTTCGGGAAAACATGTTCAGATTAATGTTATGTTAATGTTGTTATGAAACGTCGTGTCGGTTGGTTATCTAACCACCACCAAGCGTTATATGTAGTCGGTTGGGATAGTCGGGAAGGAATTATGAATGAGTTTTTGTTGCCGATGTTTATACTGTAAGCATTGTGATACTCTCTTGTACATGATATTTCTGATGATGAATAAAGTTTCTGGCATTCAACTATGATATCTTTCAGTTTACTGTTTTATCCTATGTTCTACACATTACAAGTTTGCCAGTAGTACGTAAGGTTTGAATCCCATTCCGTAGGCAAACACTCTAGGTAATGTGGTTGCTTATGTTATCAACCTGCTTCCAAAAGATTAAGGAGAAGGGACGAAGGAGGTTTGTCTTAATATTTTTTTTTTTCAAATCTGGAATCCAACTTTATTTTCTTACTGGTTAAATGATTCTTATCTCAGTTTATAAACTTTATGATATCATGCCCTAATACTGTGAATATGGTAGTTGTTAGGATGGAATGATCATACGCAAATCTAGTAGTTCATGTTACTTTATTATGAATACGATTTTCATTCTTATGGATGCAACCGTGGAAGCTTTTGGTTTAGTCATTATGATTGTGTAATTGTGCAAAAATTTTCATTGGTACGTGATACAATATTTTTGGTATTCCTTGCATGTTAGGTTATGTTATTACAGAAGTCAAAGTGAAAGCTTGCCATCATACATAACTGCAGAACAAATGTGATGTGACTGAAATGACTGTTTACACCATTTCCAAAAGCTGAAAACCCTGCTATTCATTCCTCAAGTGCCTATTTATTTTATCCCTAACACTTAGATCTTCATCCACTACACTAGAGTGTTCCTTTTTAGCATCTGTGTCATCCAAATACTATTCCAGCTGCTTATCTTCAACTTTGCAGCCAACTCATAATGCCAGAACACGCCTAAGGACAGTATACACCACTCATCCTTCATTCATCAAAGGCCTAGGTGCATCTATGAGGTGCTATTGTCACTTGAAAGATACTTGGCAGAGAAGTATGATAGAAAAACAATCATAGGCACATGCTTTACACACTCTAACCATGCTTTTCAGTTGTCAGAATTTAAAAAAATGGTTAATACAGTCCAGATGAACACATCATTCGCTTGAGCCACTTTCCATGATAGCTGTTTGAAATTTTTAGTGGCTTAGGCATGTTCATAAACTTGGGCAAAACTTACTTTTGATGTTGCCACCTTTACTTATGCCAGGTGGGGTTTTCATGCAATTGAACCACCAGCAGCATGAAAACCCCCATGTGCTTGGAAGATGTTTTTCATGGCAACCGTGCACTTGGCACACACTTTCTAACTTATTGCCACCCTTTTGACTACCTAGTAGAACTTTGTGGATGACTCAACCGCCCCTGGCAGGCACCCTACTTGAACCATACTTTAAGATATTGGTGAAAATTCTGATCACTTTAAACCATGTTTTACCTATGAGGCAGAATTTTATGTTGATTTAGCTAGGTGGAAATTTTCATCAACTTAGTTGTTTTGTGAGCAGGGCAGAACTCTTATGTGAATTTGCCACCTAAAAAGTGTACCTAGGCAGAGTTTCACACTGGCATAACCATGGCAGAACTATTCACTGTCTTTACTGAGCAGAATACTAAGCTGTAGGCAGAATTCTTTCAAGCTAAATTGTTGTCCATTATTCACTGCTCCAAATCCTGCTAATTCTATTGTATTTGTAGACTGCACTTTTGTCATAAAAATTGTAACTGTTGTTTTGATCAGCCCTACACCTGCTGGAACTTATGCTCACTGATTAATTTACCTTCATTCTAGTGTTTGTTGATGAAAAGTCTGACCCTTGAATGCTCCTCTGCTGTTCCAATGATCTGCTCTTATATTCTATGATTTGTTGCTAAAAAGTGAGAAATAAAATGATTTTACCCTGATTAGATAGTATTTCTGTTGAAATTTTTTATTCAGTTGGCCCTAAATCAAACCCTATCATGAAAATTTTGTTTGTGCAACCAACAACCTAAATATTATTATAAAGTGGTCCATCTAAATGAGAGACATGATAAGGCCTTAAGTAATATTTTATTGAAGTGTTTTAAGTGAACAGCTTTGGATGGAATCTTCGGAGGAAAAAGAGAATTCAAATTAAAAGGGGCCACAATGGAGTTTATAAAAGGAAGAGAATTGCTCAAAGGAAAGAATCCATTGTTCATTGAAATCAAACCCTTTTCCAATACTATAGTATTGTGTTCTTCTCAATCAAGGATGAAAACCCTTGGAGTCCGAGAATTTGGAAGACTAAAACTCTTTTGTCCTTTCGAGACAGCCCCATTGAGGAATTGTAATTGTGCTGAAAGTTCAAATTTTATTTCCAGTTTGAGTTTGCTACAGTGCTGCTACATTACTGCTACAGTGTTGTTGCAATGACGCTATAGTACCACTACAGTGTGTTTCCAACTTCAGTTTGGTGTGTAAATTTAGTGTGTTTGTATTTCAATTTGGTGTGTTCACTTCAATTTATGATGAAAGGAGACTCTCCCTCGAACAGACCTATTGATGCGGTTTTTGTGACTATACCAAACAGGCAGAACAAAATAGTTTTGGGGCTACTCCGTCCTCTCTTGATCAAAGTATTCCATGCGCTAAGATTGCGAGAAAGTTCGCATGTTCAACTCCAAGGTTCCTTTAGTGCGAATAGACCCAGTTTGGTTGATGTGTATTGCTGTGTTCGTACGAGGGGACTTACACAATTGTCCAGATTTCTTGCAGTCAGCAATTAATGTATGATATTGAAGGGGAATTCTTACATGTATGATTTGGCAATGTGCTCTCTCTCCTAAAACTAATAAGAAAGTACGGAAAGTAAAAGGGGAAAGGGGGCCTAAGAAATTTATACTCTATTCTAAATGCAAGGTATGTGGGGCTTCGTCTCAATAAACTTCAACCGGATTTCACCTAGCCTTCGTCGGACAGCCTCAGCAAAATCGGTGCAATCTTCAAAGGGGATAGCGAAAGGTGTTCAAGTTATAGTTTAACATACGTACACCATCAGAACAACGCATATAAGTATGCCATAACCTAAGTTAAACACAAGATAATGTCCAGCTTGACCATGCAAGTAATTTATCATCAACAAGTCAGCTAGGTGGTATGGGAATAAAGCGAAGCTATCTCAATAAAAACACCACACACCAAGTAAGCTAATTTTGCATGACCTAATCTACTTGGATAATAAAGGAAGAAGAACTTTTGCTAGCATTTCATGACAAGACGAATTCCATCATCAATAAAAAGATCTATTATCATAAAATGTGTTACACAACAATCTCCTCAAAAGTTTTCAAAGGGAAAACTTTCTCTCTTCTCCAAATGATGCAAAATGCTCTACAATACTACACTATCTAGCTCTCAATGTCTACTCTGATTCTAATCTGATCTTCTAATATTCTGATTGTGTTACAAATGAGGGGGACTCCCCGTTTTATAGCTAGCCAAGTCCCAAAAGGACGGGTTAAGGGTTACAATCAATAGAGGGCTGTAATCACAATTCCCAAAATTTTACCCTAAAATCATGTAATAGGGAGTGGTATTACTAAATGAATCAAAGATTCCCACTCACTCCCAAAATAGCAAATGCAATAATGCTCCATACTCGGGCTTCTAGAAGATCCGCCCAAGAGGTGTTCCCATTGGCCTTCCTTGACTCGCCAACTCAACAAATCTCAACCTCATGAATCGAAATAGGCGAACACAATCCAACTAAACTCTAACACCGCGACTGAATGCTCGCTCTCATACAAGATTTTCTCCAGCGTGCGAGTCCTGTTCTGATCAAAGTGGAGAATGTAGCAAGATTCTCAAAGTCATCCTGCACGAAGGTCTTAACATCTGCGAAGAAGGGAACCAGCAAACCCCTCAAATTATCAAAACTTATCTCTTCTGGACTCAGCCGCCTAGCGAAGATGGCCTCGAAGGTGTTCTCAACTCCATCTATAATATTGGCCATAGCCTTGTGTGTACCCCCGGGTCAATCCTCACCAGGTCGTGATCACAGTTACCGTGATACCGGCTAACGTCAACGAGAGAAATCGTATCGGTCATTCGCCTCAATGACACCTCCATCAATCAGCAACTGCAATGGCACATGCCTCAACACCTCAAGACGCTGGATCACCTTACTCTGATAGATGGAAGCATCGCCCCAAGCATGATCCACCGCATCCATCCGTGCCAAAATAGAAGAGGCCTGCTGAAAGGCAAAGGCAAGGTCTTCCATGAACTTCTCTGTTTCAGTACGAACTCCTGTGACCCATTTGTCTGCCTCCTGTGCCATTCTCCCCAACTCTACTAAGCCGCTGATCGACTCCCTAGGAATACCTGCCGGAGGCTCTATCACTGGTACATCCTGCCCTCGAGAACGAGACAACTGCTGAACATATCCAACTAACGCCTTGTGTTCTTGTTTCAACTTCTTATATTTTCCTTCTTTTTTGAACAATCTATCCTTGAGGGCAAGGAAGGAGTTATCACACTCTCAACGATCTGAGCACCAGTAGGGCGTCCCAAGTCAAGAGTGGTGACCACATACTTTTCAGGAGCTGCTTCATTCTGGTCACACTCGACACGTGGGACAGCAACGTGAAGAGTACGAGAGCCATCCTCATCCGTGGAGATCTTCGAGAACTTTCTTGCCTTCTTCTTTGGTGGAGGAGCACTGATCCGGTTCAAAAATTCTTCCATCTCAACTGCTGGATCAATCTCCTCACTCGGGCTTCTTCGCATTCTATCTCTAAGCCAATCGGGCACCTCATATAGTATATCAAGGGTCAAGGTTCTTTCGCCTCGAATTTCTTAACCTGTTCAACTTCTTTCCTCATTCTCAAGGCAGGCTCATTGTCCGAGTGGCCGAGTGTCACCTCGACACTATATCATCACCGCCCATCATTCATGGCCGCTTCTTATTCCCGCCGAAACCGAGGGTCAAGTATCAATGGTCCCCTACTCAATCTCCGCTAACGGTCCTAATGTACATTGGCACTCGCCAATTGACTCCTCCGCGGAGGCCGAATATCATCCTCAGATTCTCTCGTACCTCGATTCACCGCAACTTCTCCGACCAAAGACACCCCTCAGATGCTGGAGAACGTCTCCAAAGGTACTACCACCGTGACTCGTGGGAGGCTCGGGTCAACTAATTCTTTCTTTCTCGACTCGGTCCTCTTGAAACTGCTTTTCTTCCTATGGTGGGCGCCCCAGATCTCCCCATCGTTGTAAGTCAGCAATTGACCTTAACTTTTCAATTGCTTCACTTCCTATCAACCCATGCTCTAGTAAATGTCATGACAGGGATAGAGAGCGTGTCCAAATCCGCAATCTCAGGCTCTGACCAATCTGGAGGTGGAAGTGGAGTATCCCTAACGGCTGCATAATCCGGATGAACAACATCCATATCCTCATTGACCTGGTCCGGAATTGGAACAACCTCACACTCCCTGATCAAAGTAATTGGCAACCGAGAGAACATTCTCTTCCTTACTTCAATCTCATCAACCGCATCAGCCCAATAATCCTCTATGGTGGCCTTGTGTTTGAATTCCTCTGACACCACCCAGTTGATGTTATGGTGTGGGTCATAGTGTTGTCTACTCGTGTGATATGAGAAATGATAAAATTGAAGCTCACTCTCAGCTTCCCTAGCTGCCTGTATCGAAGGACAAACCTCATCCGAGTTGCCCATCACAACTGGAAACTCTATCCCTCCTTTCTTCTTTTTCTTCTGGATTTTGTCAAAGGCCAGCAACTGCCTAGCTATCTCTAGCATTATTATTCTGTCTGTTGGGTACTTAGGCAGCCTATATGGATATGAAGAAAATCCCTGCAGCCTAATGTATGAAAATCTTGGAAACTGTATAAACCAGCACCCATACCTTTCAATTAGCTCCTGGGCATTTCTAGAGATTCTGCACTGTAACCTCTCCTGAAGCAGCCTCGTGATGTACATGGTGAATGAATCGTTGACACGCTTATAATAGGTTGTGCTCGACAGGTGCAACTACGTACACGCCTCATGGATTTTGAACTGGTGGGAGCCACAACCGATGGGTTCCTTGTAAGAAATTCCTCTGTACCTCGTCATCCGTGCCAACATATAAATGAGATAGGAGCTCATGTAAAACGTTTTAGTCCTCCGCAAACTCAGGAGCTGCTCATGTATATTATCACTAATCATCTCAGCCCAATTGACATAACCCTTTCCTTCCAACACCAGGTTGATGTAATAAAACATCCAAGGCTCAAAAATATAAGACTGAGGGCAACCACCTACCCTGCTCAGCATCATGATAAGATCAAAATATTCTTGTTTCAGGTCCTCAGCTATGATCTGTTTTGGCAACTTCGTACGGGACGGCTTCGGAGTGCTCATCCAGTGAGTGTTAATTGTATCCATGCATCTCTCGAAAGCAGAAGCATACATCCGCTCTGCTCGCTCCCTGGATTTGTAAATCATGTTCCTGTGTACCGGGATCCCAAAAGCTTCACCAATGGCCGCCGGAGTAAGATTGGCAAGCACTTGGCCATCTGGTGACATGATCGACCGGTGTTCCTTCTCGTAGCAGTTGGCGCACTCCATTATCAACTCCGAACACTGAATAGCTGGCGGAAAACCAGCAGCTGCATATAGTCCACTTCGAACGATGTTGTGCGAAGTGACCGAAGCCCGATGACTTCCAATCCCGAACAGCCTGTTCTTGAGGGTCTCCAAGTTGACAGCGCCCAAGTTCGTGTCCGTCAACTTGCCCAACTTTGAAATAAACTTTGTCTCCGGCATGAACGTTTTGCTCAGCTTCTTGATCGTAGCTTGTCTTGAAGCACCATTGTCCTTTCCGGTTGTCCTCGCTTCAGCCATCTGCAACATAACAAACGTTCATCAGCAATTAAATTTAATAAAATAAGGCACGATATAGGGGCTGCAGTCGAATTCTAGAAGCTGCAATATCTTTCATGTTGGCAAACCTCAGCTTCTTCTCTCGAATAAATTCGAATTCCGACACTTAGAACAGATTTCTAAGTGAACTTTGATGACTTCACTTCAACCAGCAATCAGCAAATTGAACCCCAACCACTTCGTATCAGCAAACAGCAATTTCAATTTACACTTCCAACCAGCAACCTCACACTAACAAGTTCGTGCTTTAAAGTTCTCAACTATTTCAACTCAATACAAGGCGTCCCTTTCAACTCTACTCCAGCAACTTCAACTAAGCAAACCAGATTTCAAACTTCAACACAAGCAAGGCCGTACTTCTCAAGCTTTCAGCAATGGCGTACCTCTTTCAAGCAACTTCAATTGCAGCAAACACCTCTGTACTTTGACAATGGCGTACCTCTTCAGCAGCTAGCAACTTCCTTAATCAGCAACCTAAGGCGTACTTCTCTCAGCACAACTTTAATCAACTCCTAAGTGCGCCCCTTCAGCAAGCTCAATTCCTCAGCAAAATTCGAACCTCTTCAAGCTCACTCAGACTTAGCAAATTCGCCTTTCTCAGTTGTGAAAATGAGTGAAGAACTTCTCCATTTTATAGCTAAAATTCAAATTCTAGAAGATGTTATTTTTAGCCAGTGCCATTAAACTCCACTACTCCATTTCAAGAATTCGAATTTTTCCTCTCTAGTGTTTCTGACACTTGTCTCCAGTCGTCGGGAATATTATTCTTCTAGAAACTTGACTTTGACTGGCGCCTTTGAATTTGTTTCGAAAATTAAATTTAAATTCACCATTTTTGAATCCACCAGCCGGAGCTCTGTCACTTGAATTCGAAATTCTAACTTCATCATCTGCCCTGGAAAATTCATCTTCGAAGAGTTTAATCAAAATCATCTAGGCAATTCCCTTTAGATTCATCGTTCGAAGAAAATTCACTCTGAAAACTCATTTTATTCACTTTTTGCCTTAGAAAATTTAAAATTCTCCCTTAGGAAAATTCACAATTCAAGCACTGATTAAACTCTTTACTGAAAAAGTGTCGGCGAAGCTTGAAAGATCTGGAAATCCATTCATCATCACGAACGTCTAGTACCCAGAAGCAAATTTTCGTCAGAATGTCTCGAATTCATGGGTACCCAACGAACGGGTTCATTTAATTTTTTGAATTTCGAACCTTAGAAAAATATTATTTCCATCATTTTAAATTGTTCTTCGCCTGTGATCACTTTGTGTTGCTCTGACTTCTTGAAAAAAATTTGAAGAACTTGAAATATAATTGTTTCTGACTCCATCACTGAGAAGAGTTGCTCGTGCTCCGGAAAATTCATCAACTGAGTTCTAGGCATATTTTCAAGGAAAAAAAAAAAAAATTTCCTTAGAAAATATTTAAATCATCTTGCACTTTTGAAAACTTGCCTTAGAAAAATTTGTTGATTGCCAGTGGAGAGGAATTTTTTTTTATCAACTTCATTCATTCCCGGCACGCCTTGTACATTTTATCTTCACTTCATCCATATCATTTCATACTTGGAAAATATTCATTAAAAGGTCCCAACGCCTAGGCAAATTTTCAACACTTAGAAAATATTTTACTTCCTTCCTGAAGCGCCTAGCATACTCCATTTTATTCTCAACGCCTTCAAATATTTTCCAACGCCTAGCATTTTCTAACAACACATCACCTCCAACGCCTAGCAAGATATTTCCAACACCTATAACCTTAGGCGCATATCACACCTTGAGAGGGAATTTTAAAGAAAAATCACGCCCACCACCTTTCCTTCACCACCCTTGGCGCATATCACACTTAACTCACCTTGGGCGCATTCTAAGTATGGAGGAGGATGACGCCTTAGCTTTCACCACCTTTCACCACGCTGAGTAACATTTTTCACCCTATTCACCACCCTTAATTACTTTTCACATGCAAACATGGGCGCATTTCCTTGTAGGAGGCGGACGAACTTGCAAATGCCTTCATGTGACTTTTCAACTTCCGTTTTTTTGTCTTCATGTGAGCTCATTTGGGCGCATTTAGGAGGGTGAGGAGGACAAACTTGCAAGTTGGGCGCATTTTCATACTAGTGGAGGATGAAATCTCCAACATCTTTGGGTGACCCTTCGTCTCCTATTTTTTGTCCTCACATGCATGCATTTGGGCGCATTTTGCCCCTTGAGGAGGATGAAAAACTTTGACTTTCTTGTTGACTCCTACCTTGGGCGCATTTTGATGTGAGAGAAGGATGGGCGCATTTCAATGAGGGTGGCGGATTTTTTATACTTAGAAAATTTTTAACTTCCATCAACTTCCCTTGGGCGCATTT
>VDFB02175771.1:0-21713 GCA_007258455.2 Sequoia sempervirens
TTGTGTTGATTTACTAAAGTCCTCTGGAAGTGATTTATTGATTTGTCTTTGATTATTGTTGGAAGTAGTATTTGGTTTTATGTCTTGAGTTTCGATATTATGTCTGGAGTTTCATTGAGGTTATGATTATGCCTGGTTGTTATGTTCTTCAGTGGTTTGTTGTGCCTTTTGGATTTGCCATTGTTGTGTTCTATGTGGTCTCTGGTGTTAAGTTATTCTTCTTGGAGTTAGTCTTTGTTTTGTTAGTCGTACTTGGTCGGGGACCCTTCCTTGCCTACTCTCAGCACGGGGGTGGTTGGGTGGAACGTGCTTCGCACCCCGTTGGGTTTCCCCTTTTCTGTTACAGGTGTACCTTTATGGCAGGACTTTTGGAAGATGTTGATGATC
This sequence comes from Sequoia sempervirens, assembly GCA_007258455.2. Lineage (NCBI taxonomy): Eukaryota > Viridiplantae > Streptophyta > Pinopsida > Cupressales > Cupressaceae > Sequoia > Sequoia sempervirens. The sequence goes on from VDFB02175771.1 coordinate 388, forward strand.
CAGTTATTCTTGTGTACCAGATAGTTGTATATACTTCAGTTGTAATGTATTTAATGTATTTACTGATGTATCGTCTCCCACGTGTGCTGGGATGACCTTGTTGTAATTGGTATATGTAGTTATGGAGATGTATCTTCAGTTAATTGTATTTTATTATCACTTGGGATGTAATGTAAATTCAGACCTTGTATGTATGCATGAATTGTCACTTGTAGTAGTTGGTTACATTATGATGTATCTATCGAAATATGTAACACTCTATATATTTATAATTCCACATACTGTCATTTGTGCATATGGTGTTAATATGGTTATTGTTTAACGGATATCTTAAATGATGAAATGAGAATGAATGGATATATGTAACTGTTTAATTATGGTTTAATTTATTATCGTGTTATGGGTTAGAATAGTCATGTTGCTTTGTGTACCCCATTGGAACAAGTTGTGCCTCTTAATATATTGTTATGTTGTAATACTTAAGTATGATATTATATTCTTTTAAAAAAAAAAAATTGTTCTGTTGTTTTAGTTCCTTTGGGGTTCGCACGGCGGGGCGTGATAGCTTGGTATCAGAGCCAGGTTTAAACACTGGGCACTCTGGGATAATGTGGACTCATTAAGTTGTTAGTTGCGTTAGTAATACTCTAGGCATTTTGAGCCATGGCATTGACCTTGGTGCTTTGTTCGTTAGTCTATGTTTTCCTTTTTGGGTTGACCTGACTTGGCTACCCAGAAGTTGTTGTTATGTGGTGTAGGTCCAAGGACGCAGGAAACTAGTGGAAGGGATAGGACCCTCGGTGTAGTGTACAATGCACCGATATCCTTTCTACTGGAAGAATGCATTATGGACAGTTGTGTTGCGTGTGAATTTTGTGTGTTGTGAGTGGTGGATGACAACTAGCTTTGTTGTTATGTCCACTCTTGTATGTCTTCTTGTGCTTTACCTCTTTGTGCAAGCGATTGTCTGATTGACCCTATGTGATTTTGGAGTTGTTTTTGCATGTTATATGGTGTGGAATTATGGAATATGGTAATAGGAAAGGAATGAATATGTGGTTAGTTATAGAGATTTTTCACGTGTTCTCTGTGGTTGTTGTATGCTTAATCTTACCTATTATATATATATATAGTTATTGGCTTCCAGGAGTAAGCCATATTCTAGGGGGGGAGGATGTAATACCCCCATGTTTCTGATACTATTTACTACTATTGTCTGCTTTATATGTTAGTGTGATACTGAATTGTGATGGTGACTGATTCATCATTTTGGTTTGTGTAGTTGTGTAGTTTAATTGATTGCTACATTTGATATTTTTATTATGATTTATGATACTCTGTATGTAGGGTTTGGATTATTTTATTATGCAATGTTTTCTCTCGAATGTTTCATATGTTAATGTGATAATTCTATGATCATGTGATTTGAATTTTGTGTTACTTTATAATGCAAAGGGTTAGTAATTAGTTATGATGCAGTAGTTAATTAGAATATTGTCTTATGATCTATCTGGATAGAAATGTTAGTTTGCTAGTGATATTGTAATGGTTAGAGTAGATTAGGTGAGAGGACAGGGTAGCATCACTCGTTCACGAGTGCCCTGCTACACTGCGATTCCTTCTCACGGTAGGATGTTGATTTTATATATATGTATACATGTGCTACTTGACATTTATTTGGATGCAGGAATAAGTCTTGATTCCACCTGCTTCGGCAGGACAGGGCGAGCAATCAATTATCCCAACGGGTAAAAATGTTGAAAAAGGGAGTAGGTTTGGAAGCGTCCCCGTCCCAAGTCCGTCGTCTTTTGTGAGTCGTGTCATGACTGAAGTTTTGGTTTTCGTTAGTTGTGTTGTTTGATTATTGAAGTGTACATTTGATTTATGGGTCATGTTTATTTAATTAACCTTATGTTATAAGATAATTGATTAAAGTTGTCTAATTGTTTTGATTTAATTTTGTGTTAGTTGAAAGTTAAATTTAAATATATTATATATTAAAAAGTGATTTAATTAATTAAAATAATAAATAATTATTCTAAATTAATAATGTTGACAATAATTAAATTAAATAATTATTGTTGAAGATAATTAAATAATAACTTTTATAAATATTAATTTAGCATAGATAATATCTTGTTTAAATAAATTATTTTAAATTAAAAACTGTAGATAAATTTGTGCTTTTAAAAGCTGAAAAGGACCAATAGGAAGCAGGCTTTTTGAGAAAAGAAAGTAGGGAAGCTTTATGGAGTTTTATTGTTGATTTATTATTTTAGGGAAGATTATTCACACAGGGGGAGATTCTATTCTGTTGTTCTGGGATCTGAAAAGAAAAACTAAAAGAGGAAAAATAAATAAAAAATAAAAAGAAATTTTGGTTGTAAACTTGGGGGATAAAATAACTGATTGAAGATAGATAGATTCGAAAGGGAGCTGCAGGAGACGATTGAGAAGGAACTGCAGAAGGAATTCGAAAGGTTGCAGAAGGAATTCTTCTTCAGACGAAGGACTCCAGGTTCTTCCTCTGCTATTTATTAATTTATTGTGCTTTGAATAATACCTGTTGATGCATGTATGAAAAATTTATAGAATGAAATTCTGTGGCTTGAAATTTATTCAAATGAAACCCTCGAATCTTCTGTAGAAACTTCAGTAGAATCTTCTTTTAAAAAAATTCTTCAATATAATTTAGTTGTGCAAATTTATTGTGTTTGAAATAAAAATCGTTTTGGTTTGAAGGCCGAGTTTGCATGGTAGATCTGTATTAGCAGGGAAAAATATATCGATTATGATTTGAAAACCCGTAGTTTTTGAAAGGAAAACTTTAGTAAAATACCCTGAATTTCTGTTAGTCATTTATGTTATATATATATATATATATATATATATATATATATATATATATATATAGTTTTTCTATATATACATATAAATATTTATATACCCTGTTTTTCTATTCAAACAAATCCATTATTTTCTGTGTTGAGCTATTATTCTGTAATATAAAAATAAAATTGAATCAAATAATATAAAAATGTATTTTTAAAATGTAAATAAGTGCCTGTGCTTTCTTATTTTTTGTGCCGTCTGGGCGTTTGAATATGTAACAGAGTTTTCTTTGAAAATGAAATAAAATTTAAATTTTTTTAATAAGTAAATTATAATGAATAAATTTTATGTTTTGGGGGTGGGCGGCCGGCCGCGGCCGTACCGCCCATGGCCCCAGTGGAGGCTGTACGCAGCCCCACTAGCTGCGCACAGCAGCCGAGGCTGCTGGACGCAGCCAGTGGGGGGCTGCGTACCCCCCCACTGCCCACAGTACTTAGTACTGTGGGCTCCGGTCTCCCTCTGTGCGCGTGGGGACTGGTAATTGAATGGTTTCTTTTAAATTCATTTTATTTAATATGCATTTTGTTTAGTAATTTACTTTCATTCTTTTATGCGTTTTTTTTTTTTTAAAAAAATTAGGATATATATATTATTTAATACGCGTTTTGTTTACTAATTTAATTTCATTCTTTTATGCATTTTTTTAAATCATGATATGTATATATATAGATTTGATTTTATGTTTTAATCATATATATTTATAAAGTGATTTTTTATATGTTTGATTTATAATTTTAAAAGAAAATCACATTTTGTTAATATATTTTGTTGTATAATGATATTTATTTAATGTCATTATACAATGAGTATTTTAATATATGTATATTTAATTATGTGAGTTTGTAAAATTATTGTGTTATATTTGGGCAATTTCTTTTATTATATGTTTTAAATTGATGCATTGAAATAAATGGTATAGATGTCTAATTTTTATTTAATTTGATTTAATGATAATATAATTTTATCTAAATTAAATAATATATGTAATAATTTCTTTCATGATATTTAATAAATTTTGTAATACGTTTTTATAACATGGTTTTTCTTAAAAATATAGTTATTTATTTATGTATATATATATTTTTATATAAAAGATGTTATCTATTGTGATTATGTTATTTTAATATGATTATTTTTACAATTTATAATTATATAGTTTAATTGAGAAAATCGTGTATACGCTATGAGAGTATTATGAAATTGATTGGGCAAAATTAAAAGATGCAACATTATAGTGTTATTGTGTGAAGTAGAAGTAAATTGTGCTTTGAATTCAGTCAGATACTTTCAAAAATTGTTTTAGGGTGTTGTTGATGTGTCGTTTACTCTCGAGTTTATTCATTTTATTTAATCTGATTTTCTCCTTTTTGGGTTTATGTCATGTGGTAGAACCCTAGAGTTAACTTGTTCGGTTTTAGGAACCTAAGTAGTGTTAGAACTTCCAGAGGCAGGGATACTGTGAGTTGTAATTGAGATTGTAATTAAGGGTGGATTTTATGTTTTGGCTTGGGTTAATGTACACTGAGATTGTACAATTTTTGTGATTGTTATGCACATGATTTTGGGCGAGAGAGTTGTGCCTCGCGATTGAGCCATTGTTGGTTCAGTTTTCCTTGTTGATATAATCCTCTGAGTTGGATATTCTTGTGCTAGGGTGTCTAGAGAGAGTGGCTCTAGTGGGGGCCGGCGCACAAAGGGGCTGTCAGGGTAACCCACATAGAGTTAGATTAATAAGTGATAACTTAAGTAATAAACCACGGGTGGGGATCAAACACTAATAAGATAATTGTGAAGCCTCGTCCGCCTGTTAGTGCTATCACAGACTAAAGGGGACTGAGAAGGCCGTGGTTGGCAAGGTCATTACCTTGTCCTCACGAAAGGTCAATGACTCCGCATGAGTGACCCTATGGAGCGGCGCCTTGAGATAGGCCGTCTGGAGAACCATAGATGGAAGCGGCACCTTAACTGGGTTGTCTGGAGAATCCATATAGAGATGGAGGCGGCACCTTGTAATAGGTTGTCTGGAGAATCCATGTGAAACCATGCGATGACACTCTACTCTAACTTTCTGTTTGTGTTGATTTACTGAAGTCCTCTGGAAGTGATTTATTGATTTGTCTTTGATTATTGTTGGAAGTAGTATTTGGTTTTATGTCTTGAGTTTCGATATTATGTTTGGAGTTTCATTGAGGTTGTGATTATGCCTGGTTGTTATGTTCTTCAGTGGTTTGTTGTGCCTTTTGGATTTGCCATTGTTGTGTTCTATGTGGTCTCTGGTGTTAAGTTATTCTTCTTGGAGTTAGTCTTTGTTTTGTTAGTCGTACTTGGTCGGGGACCCTTCCTTGCCTACTCTCAGCACGGGGGTGGTTGGGTGGAACGTGCTTCGCACCCCGTTGGGTTTCCCCTTTTCTGTTACAGGTGTACCTTTATGGCAGGACTTTTGGAAGATGTTGATGATCCAGTTATTCTTGTGTACCAGATAGTTGTATATACTTCAGTTGTAATGTATTTAATGTATTTACTGATGTATCGTCTCCCACGTGTGCTGGGATGACCTTGTTGTAATTGGTATATGTAGTTATGGAGATGTATCTTCAGTTAATTGTATTTTATTATCACTTGGGATGTAATGTAAATTCAGACCTTGTATGTATGCATGAATTGTCACTTGTAGTAGTTGGTTACATTATGATGTATCTATCGAAATATGTAACACTCTATATATTTATAATTCCACATACTGTCATTTGTGCATATGGTGTTAATATGGTTATTGTTTAACGGATATCTTAAATGATGAAATGAGAATGAATGGATATATGTAACTGTTTAATTATGGTTTAATTTATTATCGTGTTATGGGTTAGAATAGTCATGTTGCTTTGTGTACCCCATTGGAACAAGTTGTGCCTCTTAATATATTGTTATGTTGTAATACTTAAGTATGATATTATATTCTTTTAAAAAAAAAAAATTGTTCTGTTGTTTTAGTTCCTTTGGGGTTCGCACGGCGGGGCGTGATAGCTTGGTATCAGAGCCAGGTTTAAACACTGGGCACTCTGGGATAATGTGGACTCATTAAGTTGTTAGTTGCGTTAGTAATACTCTAGGCATTTTGAGCCATGGCATTGACCTTGGTGCTTTGTTCGTTAGTCTATGTTTTCCTTTTTGGGTTGACCTGACTTGGCTACCCAGAAGTTGTTGTTATGTGGTGTAGGTCCAAGGACGCAGGAAACTAGTGGAAGGGATAGGACCCTCGGTGTAGTGTACAATGCACCGATATCCTTTCTACTGGAAGAATGCATTATGGACAGTTGTGTTGCGTGTGAATTTTGTGTGTTGTGAGTGGTGGATGACAACTAGCTTTGTTGTTATGTCCACTCTTGTATGTCTTCTTGTGCTTTACCTCTTTGTGCAAGCGATTGTCTGATTGACCCTATGTGATTTTGGAGTTGTTTTTGCATGTTATATGGTGTGGAATTATGGAATATGGTAATAGGAAAGGAATGAATATGTGGTTAGTTATAGAGATTTTTCACGTGTTCTCTGTGGTTGTTGTATGCTTAATCTTACCTATTATATATATATATAGTTATTGGCTTCCAGGAGTAAGCCATATTCTAGGGGGGGAGGATGTAATACCCCCATGTTTCTGATACTATTTACTACTATTGTCTGCTTTATATGTTAGTGTGATACTGAATTGTGATGGTGACTGATTCATCATTTTGGTTTGTGTAGTTGTGTAGTTTAATTGATTGCTACATTTGATATTTTTATTATGATTTATGATACTCTGTATGTAGGGTTTGGATTATTTTATTATGCAATGTTTTCTCTCGAATGTTTCATATGTTAATGTGATAATTCTATGATCATGTGATTTGAATTTTGTGTTACTTTATAATGCAAAGGGTTAGTAATTAGTTATGATGCAGTAGTTAATTAGAATATTGTCTTATGATCTATCTGGATAGAAATGTTAGTTTGCTAGTGATATTGTAATGGTTAGAGTAGATTAGGTGAGAGGACAGGGTAGCATCACTCGTTCACGAGTGCCCTGCTACACTGCGATTCCTTCTCACGGTAGGATGTTGATTTTATATATATGTATACATGTGCTACTTGACATTTATTTGGATGCAGGAATAAGTCTTGATTCCACCTGCTTCGGCAGGACAGGGCGAGCAATCAATTATCCCAACGGGTAAAAATGTTGAAAAAGGGAGTAGGTTTGGAAGCGTCCCCGTCCCAAGTCCGTCGTCTTTTGTGAGTCGTGTCATGACTGAAGTTTTGGTTTTCGTTAGTTGTGTTGTTTGATTATTGAAGTGTACATTTGATTTATGGGTCATGTTTATTTAATTAACCTTATGTTATAAGATAATTGATTAAAGTTGTCTAATTGTTTTGATTTAATTTTGTGTTAGTTGAAAGTTAAATTTAAATATATTATATATTAAAAAGTGATTTAATTAATTAAAATAATAAATAATTATTCTAAATTAATAATGTTGACAATAATTAAATTAAATAATTATTGTTGAAGATAATTAAATAATAACTTTTATAAATATTAATTTAGCATAGATAATATCTTGTTTAAATAAATTATTTTAAATTAAAAACTGTAGATAAATTTGTGCTTTTAAAAGCTGAAAAGGACCAATAGGAAGCAGGCTTTTTGAGAAAAGAAAGTAGGGAAGCTTTATGGAGTTTTATTGTTGATTTATTATTTTAGGGAAGATTATTCACACAGGGGGAGATTCTATTCTGTTGTTCTGGGATCTGAAAAGAAAAACTAAAAGAGGAAAAATAAATAAAAAATAAAAAGAAATTTTGGTTGTAAACTTGGGGGATAAAATAACTGATTGAAGATAGATAGATTCGAAAGGGAGCTGCAGGAGACGATTGAGAAGGAACTGCAGAAGGAATTCGAAAGGTTGCAGAAGGAATTCTTCTTCAGACGAAGGACTCCAGGTTCTTCCTCTGCTATTTATTAATTTATTGTGCTTTGAATAATACCTGTTGATGCATGTATGAAAAATTTATAGAATGAAATTCTGTGGCTTGAAATTTATTCAAATGAAACCCTCGAATCTTCTGTAGAAACTTCAGTAGAATCTTCTTTTAAAAAAATTCTTCAATATAATTTAGTTGTGCAAATTTATTGTGTTTGAAATAAAAATCGTTTTGGTTTGAAGGCCGAGTTTGCATGGTAGATCTGTATTAGCAGGGAAAAATATATCGATTATGATTTGAAAACCCGTAGTTTTTGAAAGGAAAACTTTAGTAAAATACCCTGAATTTCTGTTAGTCATTTATGTTATATATATATATATATATATATATATATATATATATATATATATATAGTTTTTCTATATATACATATAAATATTTATATACCCTGTTTTTCTATTCAAACAAATCCATTATTTTCTGTGTTGAGCTATTATTCTGTAATATAAAAATAAAATTGAATCAAATAATATAAAAATGTATTTTTAAAATGTAAATAAGTGCCTGTGCTTTCTTATTTTTTGTGCCGTCTGGGCGTTTGAATATGTAACAGAGTTTTCTTTGAAAATGAAATAAAATTTAAATTTTTTTAATAAGTAAATTATAATGAATAAATTTTATGTTTTGGGGGTGGGCGGCCGGCCGCGGCCGTACCGCCCATGGCCCCAGTGGAGGCTGTACGCAGCCCCACTAGCTGCGCACAGCAGCCGAGGCTGCTGGACGCAGCCAGTGGGGGGCTGCGTACCCCCCCACTGCCCACAGTACTTAGTACTGTGGGCTCCGGTCTCCCTCTGTGCGCGTGGGGACTGGTAATTGAATGGTTTCTTTTAAATTCATTTTATTTAATATGCATTTTGTTTAGTAATTTACTTTCATTCTTTTATGCGTTTTTTTTTTTTTAAAAAAATTAGGATATATATATTATTTAATACGCGTTTTGTTTACTAATTTAATTTCATTCTTTTATGCATTTTTTTAAATCATGATATGTATATATATAGATTTGATTTTATGTTTTAATCATATATATTTATAAAGTGATTTTTTATATGTTTGATTTATAATTTTAAAAGAAAATCACATTTTGTTAATATATTTTGTTGTATAATGATATTTATTTAATGTCATTATACAATGAGTATTTTAATATATGTATATTTAATTATGTGAGTTTGTAAAATTATTGTGTTATATTTGGGCAATTTCTTTTATTATATGTTTTAAATTGATGCATTGAAATAAATGGTATAGATGTCTAATTTTTATTTAATTTGATTTAATGATAATATAATTTTATCTAAATTAAATAATATATGTAATAATTTCTTTCATGATATTTAATAAATTTTGTAATACGTTTTTATAACATGGTTTTTCTTAAAAATATAGTTATTTATTTATGTATATATATATTTTTATATAAAAGATGTTATCTATTGTGATTATGTTATTTTAATATGATTATTTTTACAATTTATAATTATATAGTTTAATTGAGAAAATCGTGTATACGCTATGAGAGTATTATGAAATTGATTGGGCAAAATTAAAAGATGCAACATTATAGTGTTATTGTGTGAAGTAGAAGTAAATTGTGCTTTGAATTCAGTCAGATACTTTCAAAAATTGTTTTAGGGTGTTGTTGATGTGTCGTTTACTCTCGAGTTTATTCATTTTATTTAATCTGATTTTCTCCTTTTTGGGTTTATGTCATGTGGTAGAACCCTAGAGTTAACTTGTTCGGTTTTAGGAACCTAAGTAGTGTTAGAACTTCCAGAGGCAGGGATATTGTGAGTTGTAATTGAGATTGTAATTAAGGGTGGATTTTATGTTTTGGCTTGGGTTAATGTACACTGAGATTGTACAATTTTTGTGATTGTTATGCACATGATTTTGGGCGAGAGAGTTGTGCCTCGCGATTGAGCCATTGTTGGTTCAGTTTTCCTTGTTGATATAATCCTCTGAGTTGGATATTCTTGTGCTAGGGTGTCTAGAGAGAGTGGCTCTAGTGGGGGCCGGCGCACAAAGGGGCTGTCAGGGTAACCCACATAGAGTTAGATTAATAAGTGATAACTTAAGTAATAAACCACGGGTGGGGATCAAACACTAATAAGATAATTGTGAAGCCTCGTCCGCCTGTTAGTGCTATCACAGACTAAAGGGGACTGAGAAGGCCGTGGTTGGCAAGGTCATTACCTTGTCCTCACGAAAGGTCAATGACTCCGCATGAGTGACCCTATGGAGCGGCGCCTTGAGATAGGCCGTCTGGAGAACCATAGATGGAAGCGGCACCTTAACTGGGTTGTCTGGAGAATCCATATAGAGATGGAGGCGGCACCTTGTAATAGGTTGTCTGGAGAATCCATGTGAAACCATGCGATGACACTCTACTCTAACTTTCTGTTTGTGTTGATTTACTGAAGTCCTCTGGAAGTGATTTATTGATTTGTCTTTGATTATTGTTGGAAGTAGTATTTGGTTTTATGTCTTGAGTTTCGATATTATGTCTGGAGTTTCATTGAGGTTGTGATTATGCCTGGTTGTTATGTTCTTCAGTGGTTTGTTGTGCCTTTTGGATTTGCCATTGTTGTGTTCTATGTGGTCTCTGGTGTTAAGTTATTCTTCTTGGAGTTAGTCTTTGTTTTGTTAGTCGTACTTGGTCGGGGACCCTTCCTTGCCTACTCTCAGCACGGGGGTGGTTGGGTGGAACGTGCTTCGCACCCCGTTGGGTTTCCCCTTTTCTGTTACAGGTGTACCTTTATGGCAGGACTTTTGGAAGATGTTGATGATCCAGTTATTCTTGTGTACCAGATAGTTGTATATACTTCAGTTGTAATGTATTTAATGTATTTACTGATGTATCGTCTCCCACGTGTGCTGGGATGACCTTGTTGTAATTGGTATATGTAGTTATGGAGATGTATCTTCAGTTAATTGTATTTTATTATCACTTGGGATGTAATGTAAATTCAGACCTTGTATGTATGCATGAATTGTCACTTGTAGTAGTTGGTTACATTATGATGTATCTATCGAAATATGTAACACTCTATATATTTATAATTCCACATACTGTCATTTGTGCATATGGTGTTAATATGGTTATTGTTTAACGGATATCTTAAATGATGAAATGAGAATGAATGGATATATGTAACTGTTTAATTATGGTTTAATTTATTATCGTGTTATGGGTTAGAATAGTCATGTCGCTTTGTGTACCCCATTGGAATAAGTTGTGCCTCTTAATATATTGTTATGTTGTAATACTTAAGTATGATATTATATTCTTTAAAAAAAAAAAATTTGTTCTGTTGTTTTAGTTCCTTTGTGGGTTCAGACGGCTGGGCGGACAGAGGGAGCCAAGAAGGGAGAGGAGGGAGAGGGTGGAGAGAGGGTGGAAAAAGAGCGGGAGAGAGTGGGGAGAGGAAGAGAGTGGGGAGAGTGTGGGAGAGGATTGGGAGAGGAGGGAGAGAGTAAGAGGAGGGAGAGAGGTGAGAGGGTGGGAGAGAGAGGGGAGAGAGAGGGAGGGAGGCAGAAAGTGGGAGAGAATGGGAGAGAGTGGGAGGGAGGTGGTGGAAGAAGGTGGAGATGGGAGAGGGTGCAAGATAATGGAGAGAGTGGGAGAGTGGGAGATAGGAGGGAGAGGGTGAGGCGCTAGAGAGAGGAGAGAGGGGAGGGAGAGTGTGAGAGTGGGGAGAGAGGAAAGTGTGGCTACAGGGTTTCATACAGTATTTTGTAGGAGAATGGTATCTCTATTTTGAATTATTATTCTAAACCTTAATGCTCTATGTAGTAGTTTTTAAATTCATTTTGTTGTTATACTCTCTATAATTACTAGTTTATATATTGTACTTCTCTATACATGTTTTTAGCAAGATTGGGGACACCTAATAGAACCTTCATTTATTTTTTTAAAAAAGATTAAGAAATAAAGAAAATTTGACAACATGAAAACCATGAAAATAAAAGTGAAAAATAAAAATTTAACATAGTAAAATGGCCAATCATGTGCCAAAAATGAAAAGAACCATTTGTTGTTACTCTAATATTTCAACCACATACTAAATTACCAAGTACATTTTATAAATGTATCATGCAAGGAGCATAATATTGGGAATCAATGTGAATGATTCTCATCAAGAAATTAGACAAGCTTTGAGATTGAAGGACCCAAGCTCTTTGTAGGTTTTCAATGAAGATTTAATTAGCCATTAATAGGAACAATAAGAAAATAGGATAAATATGAAAAATAATAAACTTAATCTCTAAGAGTGTTGTGCTAAGAATTACATACACATCTCATAAATTTAAATAGAGACATGAGACACATTTATAGAAATAAAGGAAAGAAATAGCTATTTAGATAGTTATTAATGTACAAAAGATTAGGACCTACATACTTCAAGAGATTAATAAAAATAAGTTTTATTTATAATTTTGAAATTATCATAGATGTAAAGTAAAGATAAAATATTTTTCAACAAAACAAATAAAAATGACAAACAAATAATGTGATTAATCAAGAATAGCATGATATTGCAAAAAATATAATAAATAAAAGAATATGCATAATTGTACATAAGCCATCAAAAGTCTAAATATACATATCTTTATAAAAAAATAAAAATCTTTAAAATGACTAAAAATTATTAAAACTTATTAAGCTCCATGAAAAAACACTACCTTCCATATAAAGAGTATACAACATGATACTTACAGGAAACAAATTATGTAGATAAGATAAAATTATAAATGAAATTAATCATATTAATTTCATAGTTAAAAAGATAATTCTATGGATCTTTAAATATACATATATAATAATCTTTAAATCTTTATTTAAAAAAATATATATTATATTTTATAAACTTATATACATTAAATTTTTTAATATTTAAGTTATACTAAAATCTAAGACGTTCAATATTCATTATTATTTTTAAATTATAAAATTGATTAAAGATATATAATTATATTTATAAGATTTAAATTCAATAATGAACTTAGAAAATATTAAATCAATCTATTAACATACCTAGATATATTCACATACCTAGATATATTCACCAAAATTTATTATCTATTATTGATTATGTAATTTTGTATGTATAATATATTTTTAAAAAAATAAAAATATATTTTTGAAAAAAAATATATATTTAAAAATTAAACAATATATTTTTTAAATTAGAAATATATTAGAAATATTTTGAATGTATTCAACTATCAAAATATGATTTTTTTTTAATATACCATTAAAATCACTAGTTGCCCTAATTTCTCATCATTTTTAATGAATTTTCCCCAGCATTTTATCCAAATATTTCATTTTAAATGTTTTGCTTTGGAAGCAATGAAAATTTTAAAATATATCACACAAAAATTTCCTTGGGCCCCACCTTGTATAGTCCATGTGGCATCCACCCGTGATTTCGCAATCAACCAAAGCACCATCGCGGGATGGTGGGGAATGGCTCATATCAAAGGACAGTTGATGAGCAGTCAGCATGAGATTTAATCCCATATGGGACCGTGTAAGCACTTCTTGATATACGCCCATACTACAATTCGATCAGGATGGTAGGCAGATTGATCTTAAGAATTTTGATACGACAACTTGACATGAATTTCATCCTTACGAAAAATAAAACATTCATTAAAGGGAAAGAGGTGGATGGAAAACAATGACATAAGTTTTTTTTAAACTGTTCAACACAGGGCCAACCAGGACTTAGGAAAATAAAACCCATGGAGGAAATAAAATATTAAGACCAAAGGGACTAGGCCTAGATGGAATTATGGGGCATAAGATGTTTTTAAAACCCTTCAAAAAAGGTAACGGCGAAATAGATCCGACCAAGGCATTAGGTAAACACAAGGGTTTAAGATGAAGACAAAGCTAAAATCCCAGCCCTAAGAAATTTTCCAACACCATGAAAGACCAGTGACATAAGGCAGCGCATGAGTGAAACATTAGGAACAAAATTTGAAGTTCCATTAGTACAAGCATTGGATAATTTTATATTAATAGTTTGTCCTATACAAACATAAAAGGTGAGCACAATAAATAACATGTATTTTCCCATTAAATGTGAAGGATTTTCAAAAAGTTTTAGTGTTCAACTATTGGTCCATTTTTGTTCGATATAAGTTGTATTTTAAATCATTATGTGTTGTTTTTATAACAACAAATATAGATTTTTGTGTTCAACTATTAGTCCATATGTGTTTTTATAAAATAGAACACTCGAACAAAACTTTGAAGTTCCATCACTACCCATAACCCTAAACCTAAACCATTAACCCCTTAGCCCTTAAACCCCAAACCCTTAAACCCTCTACCCTCTCTCTCTCAGAGTCTCTCCTCATACCCCCCTCCCTCTCTCGGGTCTCTCTCAAGTCTCTCCCTCGTGCCCCTTCTCCCTCTCTTGGGTCTTTCTCTCACTCACTCACTCCCTCTATCTCTATCTCCTTCACCCTTAACCTTAAACCCTTAAACCATCTACCCTCTACCCTTAACCTTCCTTTCCTCTATCTCTCTCCCACTCCCTCCCTCTCTCTATCTCTCTCAACTATCTTCAATATCCTACCCCCTCTCCCTCTCTTAGGTCTCTCTCTCACTCACTCACTCCCTCTATCTCTATCCCCTTCACCCTTAACCTTAAACCCTTAAACCATCTACCCTCTACCCTTAACCCTCCCTCCCTCTATCTCTATCTGACTCCCTCCCTCTCTCTCTCTCTCAAGTATCTTTGATATCCTACCCCTCTCCCTCTCTTAGGTCTCTCTCACTCACTCCTCCCTCTATCTCTCCCCTTAACCCCTAAACCCTAAACCCTAAACCCTTAACCTTAAACCCTTCCAAGCCCTTAAAACCCTCTACCCTCTCTCCTTAACCAGCCCTTCCTTTATCTCTCTATCTTGAGTCTCTCCTCTAGCACCACTCCCTCTCGGGGTTTTCTCTCACTCGTCCCTCTATCTCAGTCTAAGCCCTCCTACTTCTACCTCTCTTAGGTCTTTCTCTCCCTCCTCCCTCCCTCTGTCTCTCTCCCTCCATGCCCTTAAACTCCTAAACCCTTAAACCCTCCACCCTCTCACGTTTAACCTCCTACCCCATCTCTCTCTCACTCCCTCCTCTTTCCCTCTTTCCATCTTCAATCTTCATATTGGGTTTTCTTTCTTAGTCTAATTTTGCATTTTAAATGAAAAAACTTGGTTTTACACATTATTTAAGTCATTTAATCATTGATTTTTGTCTCCAATAGATTTATTTAAAACTATAGACACCATCCAATTGAATTATGAGATTCCTCTCTTATTCTATTAGGATGTAAGAAAAATCATTTGAGAGGTCTTTTTGGATCTTAGCCATTCTACTTTCAAGGAGATCCTTTCTTTGAAAAGGTTTCTAAAGTCTTGGATATTCCACTCTTTTAGTCTAAGTTTTATGAATTTTAACTTTTGATTGAGTATGCACATCTTAGGACAATGATCAACTATTTGGGTGAGCCAAGAGTCAGTGACAACCATTCCTCTCTCTCTCCCCTTCCCCTCTCTCATAACTCATAAAGAAGTGACATATTTCATGAAAAAGTGAAATAAGTATTTTTTTTGTTTCAAATAAAATATCACAACTCTCCTTATAAGTATATCATTTAAAAATAAAATGGTCATTAAATAAAATAAGACACTCATTTAAACAAGTATTGTTATCATGGTGAAAAAATATTGTTCTTATGTGTACAACAATTGGGGTAGAAATGTACAAGCATTGGATAATTTTATATTAATAGTTTGTCCTATCACAAATATAAAAGGTGAGCACAATAAATAGCATGTATTTTCCCATTAAATGTGAAGGATTTTCAAAAAGTTTTAGTGTTCAACTATTGGTCCATTTTTGTTCAATATAAGTTGTATTTTAAATCATTATGTGTTGTTTTTATAACAACAAATAGATTTTTTGTGTTCAACTATTAGTCCTTATGTGTTGAATATAAAAGGTAGAGATATCAAAGATTTATGGTTATCAATAGGTATTTGGTCTCTCTCTCTCTCTCTCACTCACTCACTCACTCCCTCTATCTCTCTTCCCTCTACCCTAAACCCTAAACCCTAAACCCTCTACCCATAACCACTCCCTTTGTTTATCTCTCTCCCAATCCTCTCTCTCTCTCTCTCAGAGTCTCTCCCTCCTACCTCTGCAGCCATGCCTTAAAACCTTCTATCCTCTACCCTCAACCTCTTCCCCTTCCCCTTCCCCCTCCTATTTCTCTCTCTCTCTCTCTACCTCTCCCCTTCTTCCCCTCTTCCCTCTCCCTTCCCCTCCTAATTCTTTCTCTATATATATCTCTCTCTCCCTTTCCTCTCTCTCCCTCTCTTAGGTATTTCTCTCACTCCTCCTCCTCTATCTCTCTCCCTCCACCTTAACCTAAACCCTTAAAACCATCTACCCTGTAATTAACCTCCCTCCCCTCTCTCTGTCTCCCACTCCCTCTCTCTCTCTCTCTCTCAAGTATCTTGAATATCCTACCCCCTCTCCCACCCTTAGGTCTCTCACTCACTCACTCCCTCTATCTCTCTCCCCTTAACCCTTAACCCTAAACCCTTAACCTTTAATAAACCATCTACCCTCTACCCTTAACCCTCCCTTCATGTATCTCTCTCCCACTCCCTCCCTCTCTCTCTCTCTCAAGTCTCTCCCTCCTACCTCCTCAACCATAAACCTTATATCCTCTACCCTCAACACTCTTCCCCTCCCCTTCCCCTCCTCTCTCTCTCTCTCTCTCTCTCTCTCTCTCTCTCTCTCTCTCTCTCCTTCTCCCCTTCTTCCCCTATCCCTTCCCCCTCCTAATTCTTTCTCTATATATATATATTTCTCTCTCCCTTTCCGCCTCTCTCTCCCTCCCTCTCTCTCTCTTTCTCTCTCTCTTACCCACCCCTCCCACCTCCTAATTGCTCTGGGTATATAGGAGGGAGTAAAGAAGGAGATAAAAAGAGAAATAGAGATAGAGATATAGAGTAGGAGAGATGGAGGGAGAGATGGAGTGAATGAGAGAGAAAGGGGGGAGAGGGAGAGATAGCTCAATAGATAGAGGGGGGAAGAGGTGGGAGTGACATAGATAGTGGGAGATATAGAGAGCGACATGGAGAGATATATCAATCACCCTCCCTATATCTCTATCTATTCCTCCTTATCTCTTGATCTCTCTACCCCTCTCTATCTCTTTGTCTCACTTTCTATTTGTATGTTTGTCATTATCTCCCTCTCTCTTTATATTTTCTTCCCTATATTTATCTTTGTCTCCTTAAGTGTGCAATGGGTACATTGAAGAGGTCTTAAAGGAGAACTATCATATCTTTAATCAAATGGCATGCTACCTTGAGCATAACTCCCCAAGGACACATGCCATCCTTGGATTGTTGACATGAAACAACCAATCAAAATTTAGTTTCTCTCTCTCATATTAATATATATTACTATTATATTAATTATATTTTGTATTATATAAAAATATACTTATTATTAATTATTAATTATAATAATTTTATATGTATTTAATAATTTTATTAAAGAATATAATATCTAATTATTATAAGTTGAATAATTATATTACTTATTATGTAAAATATAGCTAATATATACTTAACTATATTGTAGAATATTAAAACCTATCTAAATGGGACCAAAATTTTGAACTTAATTAACATATTGTAAAAGGTAATGAAACCAGGTTGTAGCTTGTCAAATTGGAGAAGTGAAAGGTCAATGCCAGCATCGAGGAAGAGTTTGGAGTAGTGAAAAAAAGGTCAATGCCAGTGCCGAGGAAGATTTTGGAGTGGAAACAAGGTCAATACCAGCGCCGAGGAAGAGTTTGGAGTTAAAACAAGTTCAATACCAGCGCCAACGAAGAGTTTGGAGGAGTGAAAACAAGGTCAATATCAGCGCTGAGGAAGAGTTTGGAGTGAAAACAAGGTCAATGCCAGTGTCGAGGATGAGGTTGAGGGAACTCATGACAAATCGATGACCAAGGGGCAATGAGTACTGTAAGTTTGGCACCCCCATTCCCTTTAACCTTCAATTTTCATGCCTAGTTTCCAAAGATCTTGTAAATTGGCACCCCCATTCTCGTAAAATGGTATAAGATAAGACAGAAAAAATAAAATAGCTTATACAGAACATATCCACCTACAATCCCATTCAAGAATTTTAATTAATTCCTTGAATTAAACCTAAAACAAGAATCATACATACCACAACAGTGAGATGAATGAAATAACCCTTGATCATTTTATTCAAAATTCAGATATGCTTGTACAATGGAGAGACATGAGTTTGAATTAATCATATCAATTCAAATGCCAATACTGTCATAAAACATTAAATCCCCATGAATTAAAAACCTACTATAGAATGACTCAAAACCTAAATTGCATTTTCCCTAAAACCATCAGACTTTACAATTTTCTCTGCAACTTCATGTAGACTCGACCAAAAATATCTAACTTGATAACCCATACTTCTGGCCTTGAAATCCTTCTTATAGAAAAAGGAGGAGCAAACAAGCATTGGGCAAGAAAGCACACATGTCACCAACCAATTGGACTGCCTTGTACTCTTCATCAGTTGGCCAATCAAAATTGATCACCTCATTCACCTTGACACTATAAGGTTTGTACTTAACTACCACATGATTCACTTCTCTTTCAAAAGACTCCAAGAATGAGTTGGTGCTAATGATTTTGTCCATACAACTCACCAACAAATCATAATCTGAGTTACCCTATTTTTGGGGGTTTTGTAGTCCAAACATGATATAAAGTGGCTCTTACACTTTTTGTGATTACTATAGCTTGTGTAAGAGGCCCTGTGGATATTGTTGTAATTGTAGGATGCATGAATATGGTGTATGATGAGAAATAAAGAAGGTATAGCTGCTATCCTCAATATTTCTGTGAAGAAAAGCATGTGAAATGAGAGGTTCAAGCCTAGGTTTCAACAAAACATGTATGAGAGATCTGATTTTATGAATTTTTATCCATGTGCATACCTAATGGGTTGTTTCTGAACACTGAATATAAATGATACACACACACACACATATATGTATGTGTATGTATTTTTAAATGTAAATGTAAATGCAATTACTGGATGCTCTCCTAGAACAATAAATGCAACATATCATTAAAGAAATCTATATCTATGTATATAAATGTGTATTTCTAAATGCAAGTGTAAATGCAAAGAGCATGTGGTTTTGTAGTGTTATAGATACAATATATCCATAAATTAATGTAATTGAAATTCTAAAGTCTTCAACACATATAATATGAAATCAATCAAACTATTAAACTACATGAGAAATAAATGAAAACAGTAAATGCATATGTACGTGTATTGTTAGAGTAGGTTTTTTATTTTCCTTATATTAGGGAATATTTATTTTTCCTACACACATTATTAAGCTTGCTTAGGTTATATTTTAATGGTTAGGAGGAGGACATGTGGCATAATCCTACAATCACATGTGTTATTCACACCCACCTTTGGCTAGTTGAATGTCATGCCCTATTTTGGATTTATTTGCCACCTCCCCATAGCCATTTTCTGTCTTTACCCGAGTTGGCATAACCATGTATTTGGCATTTACCAAGTAGGTAAAACCTCCCACCTATTATGGGTTAAGGGGAGTTATTATTCCTCTTGGTTTTATATGCCTATATTTTTCTATATAAAGAAGGCCTCACCTCTCCCTATGCTAATGAGAATACTAGCTCAAATTGTGAGTCTAGTTCAATGCTAGGAGAGTGTTGAGTTTTGTTCATCTCTGGGTTCTTATCTTGATTTCCTTCAGTCACTTTGATCTTGGGTGGTTTCACAACCAAATCTAACATGTATTTGTAAATGTAGGTGTAAAATAAATAAGAATAATGAAAATTATAAAAGAATACAAGGAAAGGTCTCCTCCCTTCTTGGTAGTGATAACCTCCTCCACACACAACCCTTAAAAATTATGAATAGAGGAATATAATATTTGAAGAACTCAAATTTGATTCTCTCCTACCTGATGCAATTAGTCATTTTATCCTTACAAACATTTATAGTGATTATTAGAGGCACATGGACCAATTCTTCATAATAGAAGAATTTGATCATACTTCTCCAATGATGGCATTATGAGAAAACCTTAGGTTAAATGAATAATTCCTAGCTAAGTTCTTTAAATCATGTCCAACCATATAAGAGAAGACCACTGCTATGTGTACCTAGATACCATGGAGAAAGGCTAGTCTTTGGGCTCTTGCATCAATCATCCTACCTTAAAACATACCAAAAATATCCTAGCAATTAGACATAGGAAGATTTAGTATGACTTAAAAAATTTTATTGCCAAAGCGTAAACTTATGATGACTTAACTAGGCATAGTACACAATCCCTCCCCATTAACCACTTAGAAATATGGAAATTAAATGTAAATTTGCTACTATTTTTAGTCATGTAGGTATCCAATAAACCACTTGGTGGTGTTTCCCTTCAAGTTTATTTTACTTGAATGAAGAGAAAAAGTCCTTTAATTACAATTAGAGAATACATTTGAGGCCTTGGTTGTGTAACTGGTGGACCATAGTCACATTTAACACTTGTTACAAAGTTTGAGAGTTAAAACGTTAAGTAGATTTGATTTGTGATGGACACATTTGGACGGTAGTAACAATAGCTTGCAATCTATCAAGACTTGATTACCTTATAACCTGTGAAATTCTAGCAATGAAATGATAGATTAATCATAATGTTACCTTGGGATCACATCACCATGAAAGAACTTCATCCAACATCCTTATGAGTGCAGGTACCACCAAATAGGTATTTATCAGATATGTCTTCCTTGAGCCAGTGAAATTCAGGAAGAGAAGAGGAAAGCGAGACATGTAGTATGTCTAAAAGAGATAGATCAAATAGATGTCAAAAGATTAGAAGAAAATTCCATAAATGCATGTAATTTTTTCTTGCTGAAGGGGGGTCATGTTCTTATGATGATGAGAGCATAGGAGAAGTTAAGGTGCCCTTGAGGTACAAGCATCTATGGAAACAATGGGTACCCAAGGAACTTCCTCCAATAAACATTGATTTTTGTGTCAACGAGAGGATATATCACATAGCACCATCGTCATTACATGGTTTGGGCCTATTTTGCATGGATGGCATAAAGGTCTGTTATGACAAAGCTACTGAATTGATGGAGTATGTTGGACCCTATTATAGTTAGAAAGATTGGATGCAACTGGTTCAATATACACAAAGTATGCATAGGTATGCACTGCCAGCAAATTATATACAACTAAAAGATAAGGATCAAAATAAAAGGAGTGGCTATGTACATTGACAGAAGGCCAAAAGCATTAGAGAATA
>VDFB02175774.1:0-17004 GCA_007258455.2 Sequoia sempervirens
AAAATAAGAAAACCTTCAAAAATCCAAAAAAACAGAAAACATCAAAATTCAAAAAAATAAAAAAACCTTCAAAAATCCAAAAAAATCATAAAACTTCAAAAACTCCAAAAATAGAGTCTCAGTCTGAATCAGTTTGTGTTCGTAGGGTCAAACTACATTGCCTCTGTGTGTTTTCTACATAGGCAAGTATCATCTTAAATGAGCCCTCGAGGCATTAGGTAAGTTCTAATAAAGTCATGACTCAGTCTTTTGTCAAATAAGACAAATTCATGTCACGTCAAACTACGAAGTCTTTGTACATGCATTGCTACATACACAAGGCCATCTATCGATGATCCACTGAGGCCCCCTAGGTTAAGTCCCTTAGGGTTTTTCGAGTCTGGTCATGTTCTTGGTCTGAAAACAATCATCATTCAAACTAAATCATGAATCAACAAAAAAACATAACCAACAAAATCTTTCATCAATCAATCATCTCATCATCAATCAATCAATCTGTTCATTCAATCGTAATGGGGCATTATGTCATTTGTCTCATTCGGTCCTATCTCTTGTATTTTATTAGGATGGGTCCTACCTAAGATTAGACTTTGTAATTTTTTCATTCTCCTTAAGCAGGATGTGTCCTTGCAGTGAGGTGCCTTGTCAAAACTTATCACTTAGTCAACTTTATCAGATGTGCCCCTAGCCCTAAAACAAGATGTGTCCTTGAAGTTGGGTATCATCACATCACTTGGTCATATCAATTAAATCTTTATCGAAATCAATCAATTTTGTCAATCAATCCTACCTTACTCAGGATGTGTCCTTCCTAAAATTAGGTACAATTAATCAAATAAATTGATCTTATCAACCTTGTCAATCAATCTTTCCTTAATTAGGATGTGTCCTTCCTAAGATCTGGCGCAATCATTATCAATCAGACCTTGTCAACACTATCAATCAATCTTGTCAACTTGGTCAATCAATCTTTCCTTAGTCAGGATGTGACCTTATTAATGATGGGTGTGGTCAATCAAATCAAATTGTCAATATTTTTCAATTATCAATCAATCCTTGTCAACCTATCAATCAAATTGATCATCTTGGTACAGCTAATCAGTCAATCTGATGTAGAGTGGGTAGGGGAAGACTAGAATTTAATGAAAAACAACACCTTTATTTAGCTTCTCTCAAATATTCTATGTGAACCCTTCAATTCCACTATTTCTTCTTGAAGACAACCCAACCACCCAACAAGGGTTCTCACAACTCGACTCAACCAAAGGCTTGGGAATGATTTGAATACCATTTACTTGACTAAACAAGACCAACAAATATGACCTTCTAATAGAACCAACCAATCACTCACTAATACAACATTAGGATATGTATTCCTTGTAGCCCTGTCCAATCAGAATAGTCAAAACAAAAAATTCTTGAAGGCAAGAACCAGACAAATGGCATTGGTTTTAGGCACCTTACACAGACCCCTTCAAGTCCTCAAAACCACAATGGGAAAACTACAACACTACAAGGATGCCTAATATGACTTCTTGATGGAAGAACCAAAGCATCTGGGCACATCCCAACACCCCTACGCCATGAACAAGGTTCTCACAAAATTGAAAAAAACATTTCAACCTTTCCCAATCACCCTTGTTGCAAAAACACTCATAAACTAGCAAAAATCAGACTTTTGCACCAATTCTAGGCCTGTCACATAGAGATGTTAGGCTTAGGGCAAGAAAGATCTTCCTACAAAATCCATGCAATCATTTGAAACCTCTTTGAAATCAAAGTACACATGAAAACCTTCCATTCCACCCATATTTAGCATTTGTACATGGTGGAATTGGAAGATATAAACAATTTTCTCACAAAACCCTAGTTTTTGAGGGTTTCTGGCCACTTTTAGGAAAAAAATTGTAACTTATTTATTTATTTATGGATTTACACAAAATCACCACCAAATGGAAGCTCGCTCATCCCTTTATCATTCCTTGTCTATATAGAAAGATTCCTAATCATACCAAGTATAGGAAAAACCAAAACTCAGAAAAATTTAGAAAACAGAGCTTTTGTTTGGATTAGATCTTCAAAACTTCAACAATAGCCATGCCTCAACCCAAAGGAGAAAATATAAATTTTTTCCAACTCCTCCCAATGAAGCTCAACTATTTTTTGAATCAGAGAGCCATTGGAGGATTAGTAATCCTTGTTTTGGAAAAGTTTCCTAATTAAGACAACTTATAACAACACATACTCAAAAGCTTCAAACTTGACTCCATTACAAGTCAAATTAATGTCTTATACACACCTAACATACTAAAACCATCAAACCATATCGTTCCTACTACTTGGTTGCATCATGGAAACCTTTTACTTTCTTAAGCTTACATGCACCAAGTTTACAATATGAGCATAAGACCTATTACAACCATTGAAAACCTAATACAAACCATTGAAAGAACACCAAAAATGGTCCACTGGACCTTATTAAAACAATAAATCATTGCAGAAACAAAGTAAAACATGAAAAATCCTCATGGAGGAATTAGGACCCTAAGGTGCCCCTACACCACAATCAAACAATCTTATCATTATTATTGGAAAACACTAGATCTTGGAAAACACCTTGTTGATATGGATTTTTCATATCTTTTCAATTGATTTTAGGTCATGTTACTAGTCTCCTCAAGGATTTCCTATCAACAGATTTAGAGGGATGGTGATGGATCATGGTCTCTTTTCTTTGTTTGTTGTTTGTGGTCTATTTTGGAAAAATGACTTGGACAATTGGGTCCTTAGTATGAGTTGGGGCATTCCTTAGATTTTTGACTACTTGTCTCTCCCAAATGGTCAACTTGTACACCTTGGTTTATGTCATACCCTCATGTTTGTGGACCATTTGTGATATTTTTGATTCCCAATGATGATAAATATAAAAGTGTAAGCATGAAATTTGGATCCCTTATCATTCCTAGTCTAACTGTCCATCTCCATCTCCTTTGTCTTTTCCACGCTAACATTCGTCTCAAGTCCATATTCTCTACACTAACATTTCTTCCATCTGCATCTTAACAGAGTCCTATGACAAACAAAAAAAGTCTTTAATTGATAATCATGTTAGATTGCATCATAGAAAACAACATCATCATAAACATCAGTTTCATATAGGTCACACATATTTGGATAAGAAAATACAAGAAAATAATGCAAACTGAATCCATATAGAATTCATATTTTTTCATCATGATAATACCATTTGTATCATACATTTCACTATAAAATTACATCCCATATCACATAGTATTACATTCCATAACATGTTGGATTACAATACATTTGCATTGCATTTCACACTTCACATTACATATCATATATATTCACAACTGATTAAGTGTCACATTTTGCATTCACATTACATATTTTCTATCAAACTTTTTGCATTATCATACCACTACATTACATTAATACATTCCATATCAAATTGCATTTCCATTAAATTCACCATTCACACATAACATAATCAAAATATCCATAAGCATAAATGTATTACATGATTATATTTCACTATACTCATTAGATCATCAACATTGTATCTAATAAAAACATAAACATTTATCACATAGTCATTGACACACAATCATAAAGTATATCAAAACCATCACATCATCAAATGGAATGCATCAACAAACACCATAATCATAGCATAAGCATCCATCACATAGCATGTCATCATAAATGCATAAACACATCAATGCATATCATCAACTGCCACCAAAATCATATATATATATACCACTAAAAAAATGATGTGTCATACACAAATTTCAAGATATTTCCAATGAAAGTGGAGCTTGTAGGATTGATAATAAAATATCAATGTCTAATACATAAACAACAAGGGGATATACCCCAAACTACCCTGATCACCTATCCCTGGAGAATCCTCTCTGTGTGGCGTATCTCTAGTAGTATGCTCTATAGTAGGAGGCCTGTCATAGGGAGTTTCTCATCTAGCATCTGAAGTCTAACCCTGGGACCTACTCTATGACCATTGAATATCTGTCCTATTGTGCCCTCTAACTCATGAACCATTTTCTATCTTTGAAAATGTGGGCACTCTCCTCTCAGGTAGTACTAGTTTCTCATATAGATTTTGGTAATATTGACTAGACTTGCTTTCCCTGGCATACTCTCGGGCTACTTCAACCACTGATCCACTACATGTGGCTATGAAATCAATCATTTTTTAATTAGTTTTCTATCGGCTAATGACTGTAAGGCCTCTCTCCACCTGGAATGTATCCCTCTCTGCCTTAAGGCCATCTCACTCCATAGTCACTATCCTCAATTATGCCTCAAAAGCCAGCACCTATACCTATAACATGGATATCCTCTACTTTGTTGATCCCTCCCCATCTCCGGTCCCTACCTCCTCTAGTGTCTAATCCCCATGATGATCCTCTCATGGAGAATCTGCTCTGCCTCATCCATATCTTCCTCCTATCCTCTTACATGCTCTCACTATCCTTCAACACCACCTCCCTTGACCTCCATGTCCTCTGGTTGTGACACCTTAGCTACAGGCATCTCTGGATCCTACTCCCTGACATGTACTAGTGCCTCTACTGCTGCCCTAACCTCTGGTTGATCTTGCTTCATCTCTACATCCTCTCAGATGGGTGGTAGCTTCCTACCCTCTTGTCACCCTTTGTCCCTCCTCATCCATCAGCTCCATCATCCCCTTGTCCTCCTTTGTCTCCTCATCCTTTGTACCCTCTACCCCTCCCACCTTTTCCTTCCCATCGACTGCTCACACCCTTGAATATGTACTCTACTGGCATTGGTTGTTGTGGATCTGTAAGTGGAATAGGCCTTTGATTCCACCACTAGTCATCATACTCTGGTTTACTGCCCACATTTGCATCTCATCTCTACCACTAGCAATTCAAGGCTTGTAAGGCATTTATCTCCTACTCCGCTGTGGTGACTACAATATCTGGGCCCTAGGGATGCACCTCACGGGATGATTTCCCATACCTTGTTGAGCCTACTGGAACTCCCTACCTCTCTCCAAACTATGATCAGACCCTCTCGAGTAGATACATATCAACAATGTGTTGACTTTTTATTGTCTGTCCTATCAAATATCTCAACTATCTGCACCAAGGTAAGTGATCGTCCTTATCTATCCACAATGGACATGTCATGTACAGTATCCAACTGAAACTCACTAGTGTGTCAATGTTGTGCCTTTAGTAGCAAACATCTCTAATGTGTGTTTGATTCAAGGCCCCCTGATATAGATAAGAATATAGTGTTGTGCCCACTGCCAGTTGAACCACTGGTGGCCAAAACACTACTATGTGCTCCCATGCCCAAATTGTAAGCAAGGTCAAACCAAAGCTCAAGCTCTACCTCTCTCTATAAACAATATCATGCAGCTAGAAATATAACATGGCCAAAAGACTATCCTATGTTGAATCATCAACCCCAACATCTCTCCGCAACCAACTAGAAAACAATGGCCCTTGCGATTAGGTATCATCACCCCTACTATCAGTGTGCACAAAACATAATCAAAATGGTCATATGTCTCCACTAGGACCTCCCACTGGATCTCATATCCCTCAATCCCAAGCTCAACATCATCCTTTATCTCATAATACTCATACAATGCCTGAATTCCTCGAGTCGGGTTATCCCATATATACTCACCACAAATGGGTAATCTCACAATCCTGTACACGTCCTCTAGGGTGACTGTCACCTCCCCCATAGGAAAATGGAAGTTTCTTGTCTCTAAGTGCCACCACTCTACTAGTGCTATTAGCATGCCCCTATTTTCCCTAATAGTGCACATATATGTCATAAAATAAACCGAGCTCCAACAACACACCCTTCTCATCATCACCTAGTTGGTCCTAAAGTTGGAACACATCTAGTCTAGACTCTCATGTGTAAATGAAGGGAAGATGCGCTTGAAAACATCAAGCAACCAATAATTCTAATCCAAAACCTTCACTTGACCTATCAAACCTAGATTGACCAATTCAAACTTTCCTAGTCTGGGGAAAATCCCTAATCATGCAATTGCATCACAATTTCTGACTAATGCGTCACATAAAATATAATCAGCCCACAACTGCAAATGCATCACAAGCCCAAAAAATGTGTCATTCCATGCAACATATGAATGGCACCTAGTTGTTTGCATCATTCCTGATCACATATATGGCTCAAAAATGCATTTTTGTCACATAACTTCATGCGTCACACTACAAATGTTTCCTACCCTATTCCTATGCATTTGTATCTCGATGAGAATATTGTGGTGAACCTCTTATCAAATGAGTTAAACACAATAATAGATGCATTGCACGTCATGTGAGGCATTCATCTACTAAATTCTTTCCTATCCTAAATGCATGCAAAACAAAAAAATGAAAGCATGGGTTCATATTATGTACCGGGGTGGGCACTCCCTTAGGGCAATGATGATTGCTGATCTAATATGTGTAGTGAAAAGCCTTTGGAATTGGGGAAACCTTCACTTCATAATCACTTTGAGCTCTTCAAATTTCTAATGACCCTTTTTCAAATTCAAATTACCATATATAGGTCCAAATTTAGGGTTTCTGACCTACGTTGCCTTCTGGGTGCACCCTTTGACACCCTTGACCTCGAATTTGACCATATTTTTGACCTTCATCATTAGTTTTTCCTTCACCATTAAAATCTTGGCCATTCTTTTATCTTATCAGGACAATTTTTCCAAATTTTTGATTTTTTTAAAAATTTGTCAATTTTTTTTGAGGGGGCATACTTGTACCTTGTTGTCACCATGGCATCCTAGAGCATCTCTTGATTGGATTTCTTTGATACAACACGATGAACTACATTATGTCAAAGAGGGGAAAAATGTAGACACTAAAAAATGTCAAGTCTGCGAGCATCATTTTTCTTGGTCATAGTCCTTTGATAATTGAGTAATTTTAATTATTCAATTATGTTTGATCATATTCCTTTATTAATTAAATAATTTTTTAATTATTTAATTAATTCACCTTCTCATTTCTATTCCAGTCAATTAAAATTATTTAAGTGCATCACTAATATATCCCTTTCTTCTATAATTAAATAAATCATCATTTATTTAATTATCTCTATAATCAAATAATAATTATTATTATTCAACCTTTTATTCTTCTATGATTAAATAATTATTGAAATTATTTAATTCCTCTCTCACTTCCAACTCCCTATTTAATTAAATTGGTTAATTTAATTAAATGCTCCATCTTTTATTTTCTCCAAATAAATAATTTGATCAAATTATTTATTGGCCACTTGTCACTTCCCTCCATTTTCCTCCATTTTCAAATAAATTATTTATGAACCCTCTCCTAGTCAAAGATTCCTATCATTAACCCCTTGTCATAACCTTCATTGTTGTTAGCGTCATACCTGTCATGATTCCTCCAACAATAGCATATTCTTGGTACACCAATTTTGGACCATTGACCTTGAGATCTTTTTGAGACTCAATCTCAACCATCCATTTTGTAACCTCTCTCTCATGCATCCTCCACCATTGATCTTGGAATCCTTCTAGAGGATTAATCTTAGTCATCGATTTGAATGGTTATCTATAAAAACAACCTTCCTCCTCCATTTTCAACTTAATAGATAATTGCCTCCAACTTTCTACTTACCATTTTGAAGGTATTTCCACATGTGAAGCAACAAATCTGAGGGAAAATATTGCAAAAAGGAGAAATAGGAGAGAAAGGGAAGTGATTCAAGATTCAAGTGTGGGGTGTGGTTTGATTTCTTGTTCTTATTCTCTCATGCTTTCAATTTTTTCTCTTGTTTAGGTGTGGTTAATAGTCTAGAAGTGTTGGTTGTCACTATTCTAGGCTAGGAACTCAAAAACCCCATCTTACATGTACATAGAGTCACCTCCACTAGTTGTGTATATATAAAAATTTAAAACTCTCACCTCCACTGGTAGAAAAATCATCCATAGAGTCACGTTGACATACACGATCTGAACCAAGGATAGGAGTAACATGAGGCATGCCCATTTACAATATATATACACATATATTACATGAATATCTAATTAAAACTAAAATTTAAAAATAATTGAAAAAATAATTGAAGCATGAACATGCACACATACATGCATATGATTTGATATCAGATGACAAAAGTCCTCTGCAATAGACATCTCCACCAAATCAACCAAATTCTCAATCGACGTGTCAAGATCTACATCCATTTGAGTTGTCACATATCATGCCATAAATGATGAGTGAAGGAGACTATCCAGTTGATATGGCATCAATGATGATGAAACAAGACCGATCAACATATCCATAAAAGCCATAGAATTTTGCATCCTCTGCAACTCAACTAAAGGATCAATAATCTATGTAGTAGCTGAATGATCTGTAGGTGGATCTTGATGTGCACTAGTGCTAGGATGACAATGTTGGGATACTAGATGTGAATGAACTCCTAAGTCCAAACAACCTTTGACATGGTCTAAAGAGATCCCATAGTCTGATGCAACAAAGGAATATGCCTTCATGAGGTCCTCAACAAAATAATGCATAGTCCTGTGTGTTATATCTCCTATAAGTTTGTTGAGCTCTATGGATGTAGGGATGCCTGATGTTGTAAAAGTATCCACATTGTTGTGTTGTGTTGCAAATGGTGTGGATCATCAACATCTAGACATCAAATACTAACCCACATGATCAATAGATATCCTAGTGGTCACAACTGCAATGTCACCTACACTATCAATTGCTTCCTTTTAAGAAAAAACAACTTGATCTGCTAAGGGGGCTAGAGATGAGGCAAGAGAAGGTGACTTGTTTCCAACCAATATGCTAAACACTGAGGCTAGTCTACCTGCTCGATGATAGGTAGGCCTATCGGAAATCCTGCCATGCTCTTGACCAACATATTGTGGAATGTCCAGGTAGTTGGATTTGAGGCACAAATGGACCTCAACATACAACTACTGAACAAAATATAATGGAATTTGGTCATTGTTTGGATATTGACCATGTGTTGTAAGAAATCCCGGGTAGATCAATCTCACCATAACATCATCCACAAATTTGGTGACCTAGTACCCCCTCACCTTATGTTTATTTTTATAAAATGGATAACATTCATTTTTAATCATATGTAATTTTTATAGGGAACCTCACCAGGTACTTCCTCTTGTATATGGGAAAGAATAGCAGCTACTATATCAGGGGAAAATGCACTAGTATCCCCAAGTTTATTTCTTATTTTTTCTATGCTTTTTAATATGGACATGCAAGATTCCACATACATGCCTATGTTTATAACATTATTTAATGACTCTCTCAATCTCATTGTGATATCCTCAAGTTTTACCTATTCTAAATGTGCAAAAATAACTAAAATGCAATTGAAAAACAAAAAGAAAGACATCAAGATTAGCCTAAGAAATTGTTAACACAAAGAAATAAGATGAAAGAATATTGCAAATGATTATACCTCCTTGGTTGTCCCTTGATTTTGATTACTTTGTATGCTCCTTAGATGGCTATTGATGTAGCTAAATGCAATATTAACTATATGTTGGGATGCAAATGCAAATGGCTAAAATGGATGGCTAGATGAGAGAAAATGAGTGCACAAAATGACAACATAAGGCTATTCAAATGGTTAAGTGTTTTTTTTTCAAATGCCCTAGAAGAGGGGGTATTTATAGAGAAATTTGAATTCTCTAGAGAATTCAATGGTTGAGATTGAGCCGCCACAGTCAAGATGTATGGATATGGTGAGTTGAGGACTCACAAGCCCTCACATATTGACATGTGGAATGTGAGATGGCCAAGGATAAGATGATGTGGAAGTGAGGTGGAAGAGAGGTACATGATGTGTAAGAAGGACATGTACCTTGGAAGTACATTGGGGGATGATAATAATCTTGGGTGAATAAATGTGAATTAAAAATTCACATGCTTGGAAGAATCTCATGGACAAGAGAAGGTTCCAAAAATGGAAGCACTTGTCCACATGTAACTTGATGTGACAAGTCAAATATTCTAGAAGATGCATGGGAAAAGAAGACTCTAGAAGGAATAAAAGTGAATTAAAAATTCACATGGGGAAGAGAGGAGCCTTGGATGAATAAAAAGGAATTAAAAATTTCTTAGGGGATGGGGAGAGTTGACCAAGGTACTAATTAGGCTTAACTAATTAGTAATTAGAAGATAATTAGATGATAATGAGGATTAGAAGCCAACTTGAAAAAGTTGGAGGATATGACACACTGTAATCAAGGATTAGGCATGTGCACATCCCTAATGAAGAGATTAAGAGGTTGATTAATATTAAAGAAAAGTGGTGTGACATGTGAGGAATTAAATAAATGCCATATTTATTTAATTCATTTGATGAAAGGGGGATTGAAGAGATAAGGTATTTAATTATTATATAAGTACCTTATGGATTTGGAAGAATTAAGGGTATTAATTAAATAATAGTAATATTACTTAATTAATGCAAATAAAAGGATGTTTAGACAAAAGGGGATAAATTTGGATAAATTAAGTGTCCAAATTTAGGTGTCTACATTTTTCCCCTCTTTGAGATGATGTTACAAAGTGGCATCATTTCAAAGAATATTAAAACATAGAACCCAGAAGAAGATGGTTAGATTGGAATGATAAGATGAAGAAGATGAAGAATATGATGCAAAGGAGTGGAATGATAAGCGATAGGATATGTATGAAGCACAAATGGATTTAAGGTGATGTTGCCCTAGTCAAGCTACAATCCAAAAGGGGATGATGATGGATGGAGTGTTGTTGATGAGGGAATGAGAGATCCAAAAAAAACATGAGGATAGGATATGATACATCCCAAGGATTGGTATTGATGAGGGAAGGACACATCCCCAAACACCACTAAAGGATAGGGAAGGATACGTCTTGAGGATGATGATGATGATAAAAGAGATGATGATAAAAGATCAAATGGATGGGGGAGGGAGATTGATGAAGGATGAATGCATGGATGGGGAAGATGAAATGAAATCCTGATGCAATTTTCCATCTTTGGAGCATCGATTTTTGCTATAGAATAAGACACCAAGTGCCAAGGTATGTAGAACCAAGGCGGATTAGTGTCTAATGCATGAAAAAAACACAACAGACAAGAAGGATATCCCAAAACCCCAAAGTCACCATGACTTCGGTCGAACCAGGTATTGGAATAACCACAAGCACACGATGATGCCCCAGTGTAACATAAGACCACAAGGATCATTGTGGGTACTATGTGGGACAACCAAGAAGACACAAATAAACAAAAGATCAAGATATGCCCCTATGTGTACTAGTCAAAGCACACCATGATATGATGGATCAAGGTAGCCCTGACAAGTGATGATAAGGAGCTCAAATGATAAACAAAAGCAAAAAGCATCAAAATATCATAATCAAATTCAAATTTTCTTTTCCATAGGATCATGGGGGGGATGTGATTGATGAGGTCTATTAGGAAGGATGCATCCTATTGAGACCAATGATGGATTCAAAACCGATTGGATCGACTGATACTAGTGGATCTCATTTGTTAAGAACTAGCTAGATAAGGGCATAGCTTGATGACACGACACAAGGGAAACAAGACATGAGACTAACAGACCCTAAAGACCTAAGGGCTTGGGGGCTGATCAAAGACTAGCCTTCCCTACATGAAAGCATAGAGCCTTCATAGGTTGATAAAAGGTTGTCAACTGACCATGGATAAAAGCTTAAAGAGGATGATGAAGATTGATGGTAGATGACAAGGACTAGAGGGACAAAATTAAATACCAATGATAGATGATAAAGGAGTGGATGGACAGAGCCCCAAGGGTGGATCAAATGATCGACCTTGCCTATGTGAAAGCCCAGGGGCAACATAGTTCGACATAAGACCAAAGATAAATGATGGATAAAGGATGATGATAGGATAAGTGGATAAAAATATCACACCGATATGGTGAGATAGGATGGACCTATTGGATTGGATAGGATGATGACGATCACATAAAGCTCAGGGATGGGATAGTTATCCAAATCACTAAAATGACTTGGGAGGAATATATGATAGAGATATGAATAATTAGAAAGGAATTGGAAGATGTGCCAAAGAAGCAGAAGTGACGATGATAATATATATGGCATTGGGTTGCATGGGGGGTAGCCTATAGCTAGATACCAATGACAAGGGATTATGAAATGGGATGAGGATAGACATAAAAAAATAGGAAGATAAGGATGGGGAGATAGAAGGGATTGATAAGATTGAGGAATGATGTCTCCAAGGACTTATGTCACAAAGGAAGTAGATGCACCTACTCTAAGTATGTCATGTGTGATGAGGCATTAGGGTTGGAAGGCAGAAGGATAGTCTAATAAAGGAGTGAGATGGATATGGATAGGATGCATGGATAAGGAAGGAAGATGAAGGTAGATGGATGCAAATAAGGAGTAGGATAGTGTACGGATAAGAGGAATGTATGCCAAGAGGTGTCCAAAGCATGTTTATATGTTTTCCCATATTGATATCAAGATAAAAAGGAGGATGGAGAGATTGGGATAAGTGGGATATGATGGTAGGATATGGAAGATAGGTAGGTTGGAGGAAAAGGACGAAGGGGATGTATAGCAAGAAGTTGTGTACATAGTAAGAAGCATAGTAGGAAGCATAGCAGATGGAGGGAATGCATATTAGGAAGCTTCCCCAAAGTGTGGACAAGGATGGATGGGGATTTATGCATGACGTCCATTTTCTAGGTTTTCATCACCGTACTTATCCAAGGCAGTTTTATGCCAAGTTTTCACCATTGGACAAATCATTTCTCTTTACTTTTTTTTTTGTTGACTTTTTTGGATTTTTGGTTTTTTTGAATTTTTGGATTGAAGGTGGATGGAGATGGATAAGTATAGGGAGGTGGATAAGTAGATGTAAAACACATGTCATAAGGATATGGATGAAGGATTCAAGCATCAAATTCCATACTAAGTATTAAGAACCCATGTTTGAAGCGACTATTGGATGTTGGTACAACCTTAGTTATGGCAATGGAGGAATTATGCAAGGGAAGGTATTAAAAGGATTTGATGGGGGAGCTATGTGGAATAATGGCTAGGATGTTGGAAAGTGTATGGGTGGAGTGATGGAGTAAACATATGATGGGGAGGCATGTTCAAGACCAACATTGGCACATGTGGTGGGGGGTGTGAAAGGATAGGAGGATTAATGGTTGGATGATGTTGGGCTAATGGAGGGTGTAATGGAGGATGTGGAGTTAATGGAGGAGAGGTGATAGAAATTTTTGGGACATAAGGACCCAAAATGGATTTAGGAGGATTTGCATGATTAGCTTTTGGAGTAGCAACTTTTGATGTTGTTATGGATACATCATTTGAAGGAATTGCATCAGTTTTCATTGGGATCCACATGGTTTTTATTTTTTCTTTGGTGGTCCTTTGCGGCCTATGGATTTGATTTGTATTTTGGATTTGATTTTTCTTTTCTTTAACATGTCTTTTAGAGGGGACATGAGGATATTTTGATTCATGTGGATTTTTAGATTTATGAATTTGTACTTTGGCATCCAAAGTGATTTTAGTAGCAATGGGATGGATGCAAGCAGATGGATGATGTGGAGGGAATATGAATGGAGGGATGGAGGTAGGATTTTGAGGACATTATGTGGATGGATGATGTATAGGTACATTCCTTTGTTGATCCTGATTAGGGAACATGAGAGCGGGATAGTTATGATGGGTGGCATGGATAGGTGATGGATGGATAATAGGATTATATGGAGGAGGTGATTTCAGGATGTAAGGGCCCAAAATCGACTTAGTACCTAAAGTATATGTGATGGGGACAGGGGAACGTACAAACCCAAAATGGATAGAGCAGATGAAGGGGGAATATGGATGGTTGTTTTGAAGCGATATGATGGAGGAGGGGGGATGGCAACAAATGATCTAGTGGAGTTATGGGAGGAGCGTCTTATCTTTTTAGAAGAGGATCGGGGAAGATGTGTGGATATTGTACCAACACTCTTGGATTGAAAGTTATGAGTAGTAAATCCAAGACCTTGCATATACAAATGTTCTTTAGCTTGGATGGGCTCTACAATACCTTTCTCATGAAGGCTTAAACCTTTTCCTTGATAGTTCATTCTCTTGAGCATTTGATCTAGGACAAGATTTTTTTTATTCTTGAAGAATGATGAGAGTCCATTATTAGGTGGGGGAGGATGGGTGGCATGTATGCTCTATTTTTATTTTGCAAGGAGACCACCATGGATGAATGTGAGAGGTCCGAGGGGATATAAACTTGGTGTTGGAATGGGAGAGCTAGGCGATGATGGAGGATTGTTAGATGGAGATGATGGGGTAGCAACATCCTGATCAAACAGAGTAAGTAGTAAGGGATTGAGAGAGGAATTAGGTGATATGATAGGATTAGGAGTCATGTCAGTAGGTGATAAGGGCTCATGTGATGGAGTGATTCGATCCAAAGTATCATGGGGATCATGGGTCAGAATGGATGATGGACTATGAGCTTGAGATGGACTGGATGGGATTGAAGGATCTTGATGTGGAGGAGGGGATATGGTGGTCTTCTTTGGATCAAATTCTTGGAATGACTCATTTTGTGTGGGTGGGATGATAACAGAGTGTTGGAGGGACTCTTCAAGTGTGGGAGACAGAAGTATGGAAGATTCATGAGGTTCATGGAAATGGGTTTCAGTGCTACTAGGAGTGGGAGGAGTGGATTGGATTTGGGTATCTTCGATGGATTGGATGGATCTAGGAGTAGAGGGAGTTGATTGGACTTGGGTATCTTCGATGGATTCAATGGGTCTTGGAGTAGGAGATGGGGGTTCAATGGATTCAGTGGGTTTGATGGTTTCAATGGTTTTAGTAGTGCTAAGGGCTGTAACAACAATGATAGGTGTGGTATGGAGAAGGGTTTCATCACTAGTGACCATGGATGATGGATTGGGATGGCATGGTTCCATGACTTCAAGATGTGAAGTTGGGGATGGCTTCTTTGTCATGAGTCCTTGGACAAATTCTGAAATGAGACTTGCATATGGTTGGCTTGGCTGGGGTGGTAGAAATGGATGAGGGATTATGGATTGGTGGAATAGGGTTAGATGGAGGAATGGGATTGGATGTAGGACTAGGAGTAAATGGAGGAATGGGATTGGATGCAAGACTGGGAGTAGATGTAACACTAGGATTTGATGGAGGGTTAAGGTAAGGATATTGGAATGGTGAATTAGGATAGGGGGACAAGAATTGTGGATTAGGACAAGAGGATACAAGCGGTGTAGTTGGACAAGAGGATGTGAGTGATGGATTATAATAAAGGTATTGGGATGGTGGATTAGGATGAGAAGACATGGATGTTGGATCAAGATAGAGAGATGCAAATGTTGGATTAGGGTAAGCTGATGGGGTTGATTGGTATGGAGTATTAGGATAGTGTGACATGGGTGTAGGATTATGATAAGAGTATTAGGATGGTAGATTAGAATAAGAGGATGTAGGTGTCAGATAAGAGGAAGGTGTAGATGAAGGATATGTTGGATATGTGGATGAGGAAGATACTAGACATCCCTTGTCAAAGGTAGCATAAGGAGCATGATTAGTCATGGGTGAAGACATAATGGGATTGTTTGAAGGGGTGACTAAATTTTGGAAAATGGGTGGAGAAAGACTACTAGTGATGATAGCATCAAGGGGATCTATGTCGTATACTTCTTGATCGACAAGACTTCTGCTATCATTGTCGACGTAATTAGGGTCTCCCTTGACTACTATTGATGGAGGACAAGGATTCATGATGATGAAAGGATAAATAGGATGGATCAAAGATTTTGGATGGAAATGGACTAAAGCTCAAATCAGATTGGATTAAAGCTTAGATTAGGATGATTGGATGATGCGATGGGATTGATTCTGATGATAGGATTGATTATCAAAGGATGATTACGACACCAAATCTACCTCAAGATGGAAGTAGATTGATTGGGTTGAAGGTGATTGGATTTGATAAGATTAATCGATGATTGATAAGATCAAATGATGGATCAGATAGGATGATGAGAGGGATTGGAAAAACCCATTTGAAGATTACCCTAGGTGACTTAGGATACTGATTGATCGGAATAAAGGATGAATGGATGATTGTAGCACCGAATCCAACTTGAGATTGAAGGTGAATTGATTGGGCTGACAATGATGATTAACTTACGATGGATGAAAATCCTAAGTAGATGTTGATGATGATGATCAATTCAGACACTTAGGTCAATTCAGATAATAACCTGAAACAAAGTTCAAGGGATTTGGATGGGGAAACGATAAGGGATGTGTAACCTAGAGATGCTTGAGGATGATGTATCAATATGATTCAGATGATGAATGAATGAGCTTGAAAAAATGTGGATTGGCCAAAGCTCAGATTGGGATTAGATTAAAGCTCAAATTAGGATTGGATTGAAGGATATGATGAGAATGGTTCCACTAGTCAGATTTGTGAATTGGATCTGTTTATTGTTTGTTTTTTAAATTTTTGCTATAGAGGGGTGAATTTTCCCTCATAGAGGGGAAAATTTTCCATTTTGGGTGAATCTACCCTCACAGAGGGGTGAATTTTCCCTTTTGTAAGGAAAATTCACCCCACTACAAGGTAGATTTTCTCCACTGCTTTTGGACTTTCTGAGCGAGTAAACAAGCTATTAAAATGAATAAACGGGTGATTGGAACATGGTGTTAGATAATCGGATTGAGGAAATAGATGATCGGATTGGGAAAATGAATGATAGGGGTGGATGA
Organism: Sequoia sempervirens; assembly: GCA_007258455.2. Taxonomy (NCBI): domain Eukaryota; kingdom Viridiplantae; phylum Streptophyta; class Pinopsida; order Cupressales; family Cupressaceae; genus Sequoia; species Sequoia sempervirens. The sequence continues at coordinate 16,902 of VDFB02175774.1, forward strand.
ACAAGCACTCATAACTAGTAAACGATTGCTAGATGAACGACTCTCAGGTCGTGGAAACAAAAGGTCGAAACGAGTAAACAATTGTTTAGAAAGGATGAACAAC
>VDFB02175775.1:0-18175 GCA_007258455.2 Sequoia sempervirens
TATAGGGTTTAAGGGTTTAGAGTTTAAGGGTTAAGGGTTTAGGGTTTAGGGTTTAGGGTAGAGGGGAGAGAGAGAGAGAGAGACCTAAGAGAGGGAGAGGGGGTAGGAGGGAGAGACTTGAGAGAGAGAGAGAGATTAGAGGGTTTAAGAGTTTGGGGTATAAGGGTTAAGGGTTAATGGTTTAGGGTTTAGGGTTATGGGTAGTGATGGAACTTCAAAGTTTTGTTCTCTGTGTTCTATTTTATCCTGCCTTGTGTCTCTGGTCATCTATGGTGTTTTGGAAAATCCTAAGGATGGGGTTTTACCTTCATCTTCATGTAAAAGCCTGAGGATGGGGTTTTACCTTCATCTTCATGTAAAACCATAGTGTTCATCTTACACCTTGTATGGGATCTATTTGGCCGTTACTTTTTGGGAAGGCTTTAAAACGACTTAAGCCCCATCGCTTTGTCTAGGTTGGGCCCCCTTTTGATTTATTGTTTTATTTCCTTCGCCTGACTTTATTTTTCCTAAGTCTTTTGTTGGTCCCATGTTCCCTCATTAAAACAAATTATGTCATTGTTTGTCGTCTTCCTAGTGATGTCCCCTTATTCCTTTAGGGGAGAGGGCCCAGTAGTCATGCAAGCTAACTTTCTCAACATGTAGCAATTGACTGGAATATCGTAGAACCTTCATTTTTTTTTTAAATGTAGACTAGTCTCTTATTTATCTATAACTAAGGTTTGGAGGCACGACTCATCATGCAACTTGCCACATCGCCAGATATTTTGAGAAATGCCTAAAATTTGACTTTTTAAAGGTTCGACCAAAACTTAATCATGGAGCCCCCAATAGTTGAACCAAAAAAATATCATTTGTTGCTTGTAGAATATGATATTTTTGTTTAAATTAAAATTAATATACAACCTAAGTGGACCAAATACTTATTGGTAACTATAAATATTTGATATCTCTACCTTTTATATTCAACACATATGGACTAATAGTTGAACAAAAAAATCTATTTGTTGTTATAAAAACAACACATAATTATTTAAAATACAACTTATATTGAACAAAAATGGACCAATAGTTGAACACTAAAACTTTTTAAAAATCCTTCACATTTAATGGGAAAATACATGTTATTTATTGTGCTCACCTTTATATTTGTGATAGGACAAACTATTAATATTAAATTATCCAATGCTTGTACATTGCTACCCCAATTGTTGTACACATAAGAACAATATTTTTTCACTATGATAACAATACTTGTTTAAATGAGTGTCTTATTTTATTAAATGAGCATTTTATTTTTTAAATGATATACTTATAGTGGAGAGTTGTGATATTTTATTTGAAACAAAAAAATACTTATTTCACTTCTTCATGAATGTATTTATGTTTTTTTCATATAACATTTAGAGGTTCTCATGTGTTCCGGGCATGGGTCCATTTTTTATCAACATTTGGTTTTTTCTTTATTTACATTTGGACTGTTTATTTACAATATATAGTATAAATATGTGGTAAGACTGGGTATTATCATCATGATTGAGTGCATGACTATTGGACCCCACATGACTACTAGGTCCTCACCCTTAATAAATGTTTTTTATTTTATAGAGGGACAAGTTCGCATGGTTGTAGATCAATCATTGTGTGATCTCAGCCATTCCCTGCCATCTCGCGATGACCCCAACACACTGTATTTGTTGATCCCGATATCATGGGCGAAAGCCACGTGCCTCACCCGGTGAAGCTGAATGAATGATAAATACTTTGATGCATCTTTAATACATTATGCCAAAGGTTACTAAAGCAGTTATAAGATGCACGTGTTTTAAATCAATGGAGATGTTATAATCTTGGTAGAAATGTGCTCGATGGTTAATAACAAGGCTGACGATTGTGTTGAATGAACAAGATTGTTGATGGTTGAGATCCACAGTTACCCACCATCACGTGATCAAAATTTGCAAGGTCTTTATTAATTGTGATATCACGGGAGGGCACCACATGGATCTCCTTGGAAATGAGTAGTATGGTGGGCCCCTTATTGCCACAATGGAGACTATGTCAGTTTACTTTGAAGGAAACCATCCGATGATCTCACCAAGGTGAAGCATCGACGGCTAATATTTGAATCTACATCAAATGTGATTAGAGCCATTTGTGCAACACGCGAGTAAGCTTTAATGGTGGCCATGACATCTACTACCATGGTTTGATCTAAATAAAGAAACTATTCTTCTCCTTTTGGTATCACAAAGCATTCAAAACATCTTAAATGGGTATTTTCGGTGGATATGTTATGTATAAGGATTTGATAAGTAGTATTGGGTTGGAATACATGTTGATGAATTATAAAGCAATGTTCTCAAGGATCTTATATGTTATGTGTTAAATCTGTCATAAACCCTTAGATGTTTATGAATTTCACTCCCTCAATGGATATATGGCACTGATGTAAGTGGTACTAATTTGTATGGTTCATTATTTTGTTTGTCTTTACCTAGTGCTTGCTACAAATTGCAAATCAATGACTATTTTACACTGTGGAATGTGTTTTAGTTATCTAATGCTCCAAATAGTTGATATTACTAATGAACAGCCAATTCTCTTCAGTATTATGCTATTATGTTGAGCTATTGAATGATATTATCTATTGTTGTTAATGTTGTTTATGATAATGGTGCAGAGGTTGTAAACGCATTAAGGGATCACCCTCCCAGGTCTTGCAGAGCCCAAATTGTAGGAGGTCTTTAAAATCCTTGTCAGTTGGTCTAGGTCCTTCAAGCTACCCTTGATTGCAATTGGAAATTCCATAGGTAAATTAGAAGACCAACCTAGTTACAGTAAAAACAACCAATAGGTAGAGGGGAGAGAGATAGAGGGATTCAGTGAGAGAGAGACAGAGGAAGTGGGAGAGAGATAGAGGGTTAAGGGTTAAGGGTAGAGGGGAGGGAGATAAGAGTGAGTTAGAGAGAGAGACACTTGAGAGAGGGAGAGGGAGTAGGAGGGTGAGACTTGAGAGAGAGAGGGAGGGAGGGAAGGAGTGGGAGAGAGATAGAGGGTAGAGGGTTTAAGGGTTTAGAGTTTAAGGGTTAATGATTTATGGTTTATTGTTAAAGGTAGAGGGTGTTGGTTTCTTTTTTACATTGTAACCAGGTTGGTCTTCTAATCTACCTATGGGATTTCCAATTCCAATCAAGGGAAACTCGAAGGACCTAGACCAACTAACGAGGACTTTAAAAAGCCTCCTACACTTTGGGCTCTGTAAGACCTGGGAGGGTGATCCCTTAATGTGTTTACAACCTCTGCACCAATATCATAAACAACATTAACACATAATAGATAATCACATTGAATAGTTCAACACAATAGGATAATATCAAATAAAATTGGTTGTTCACCCATAATATCAACTATGTGGAGCATGAAATAACTACGACACAATCCATAGTAAAATATAGTCATTAATTTCCAATTTGTAGCAAGCTCTAGGAAAAGACAAACAATTATTGAACTACACAAATAAGTACAACTTATATCAGTGTCATAAATGCTTTGCAGGAGTCAAATTCATAAGCAGCTAAAGGTTTGTGACAGATTTAATACATAACATATAACTTATAAGATCCCTGACAATATTGCATTATAATTTCATAAGTATGCATTCTCACCCAATACTACTTATCAAATCCTTATACAAAACATATCCACCTATAATCCCATTCAAGCATTTTAATTAATTCCTTGAATGAAAGCTAAAATAAGGATTATACACACCACAATAGTGAGATGAATGAAACAACCCTTAGTCATCTTATTCAAAATTCGGATATGCATGTACAGTGGAGAGACGTGAGTTTTAATTTATAATTTCAACTCAAATGCTAGAACTTTTATACAACATTAAATCCCCATGAATTCAAAACCGATTATAGAATAACTCAGAACCTAAATTTTATTTCTCTCTAAAACCATCAAACATTACAATTTGCTCTGCAACTTCACCTAGACTCAAACAAAAATTATCTAACTTGCTATCCCGTACTTTTGGCCTTGAAATCCTTCATATAGAAAATGAAGGAGCAAACAAGCATCGGGCCAGAAAGTACACATGTCATGAGCCAGTTGGCACACCTGGTGATATTCCAAAAATTGTTACAACAGCCATCACCTTGGAGAATATTCTTATTCATCATGTCAACTAAGAAAAGTTGATGCAACAACAAAAAACAACAAGAAACCCATGCTGAGAATGCCATCAAAAAAAAATTGGAAACCATTGTAACTGCAACATCCGATTTACCACCTGTTAGTAGTCCATTCCTTTTACTCTTCCTCAGTCAAATATTTAGTTACCCATTTCTGGTATTCTTCATCAGTCGGCCAGTCAAAATTAATCACCTCATTCACCTTTGTATTATAAGTTGTGTATTTTACCACTACTTGATTTGCATCTCTTTCAAAAGCTTCCAAAAATGAGCAAGTACTAATGATTTTATCCATATAGCTCACCAACAAGTCATAATCTGACTCATCATAAATTAATTTAATTTGATCATTGATGACTTCACTTGCTTGATCTTGCCACTGTTGGAGTGACTTGATTTTCTCCTGCTCATCAATTATATTTGGTAACAATGTGTTACCCCAATCATTAAAATTCTTCACCAATTCCCTGATCTTCCTACTCAAATCATCTGGTAGGGTCTGAAAACCTTGCAATGATTTAACCAACACTTGAGTAGGCTTTAATGATTGGGGCCTATTATTTGTATCAAACCTTGAAGCCTTATACATGACATCCAAATCACTGGCCCTAGTGATCCAATTTTCAATCAATGGTATCACTACTTCTTGATCCCTATCAATATTCTTTATTGCATCTAACAACAAAGAATATAAAGAATTTATAGATAGCAATTTATTATCAACCTTTTCATTTAAACGCCTCAAGACAATAGTAACAATATCATTTTGCTTTGAAATAGATCCCTCCTCACTTACCTTCAATGATGTCTGCAATTCATTATTTCTTTGCAAGAGCTGCTTCTTTGTAGGATCAACGCAGCACTTTGTTTCTTCATAAATTTGTTCTAAAGGAGGGGTGAGAGAAAGATTCTAACTAGGAGACCCTAGTGTGGAAATAATTGGAGAAGGAGGCACTGACCCTGCTATGGAAGGTAATGTACTGGTCCCTATAGCACTTGATGTCTCCCCAAACTATTTATACCCAAACCTTTTCACCTTAGTTTGCAACTCAACATTCATCTATTGCATCTTGTTGTATTCCTCAATCAAAAGGTTACACTTCTCCATTAGAATCTTCTTTCCATCCTCCCTTTTAGCAGTCTTTTGGGCCAATTTGGCCACATTCACAATCAAATTAGTGGCCTCAGTGGTTGAGGTCTCTTAAGCTCTCTTTATTATTAGTCCTCCTCTAAAATTTGGATTAATATCCATAACATTTGGCTTTCTTCCTTGAGGGGCCAGTGCCCAAATTGCCAAAGTTTCATATTCCTCACTAACGGTAGAATCTTGCAATGTTGCCTTGACTTCTTCTTTAGAGTCTTGCAAAGGATGCTTGGACTTTAAAATAGCATTAAATGATACAGCATCTGTAATGTACCATTCAGGAAAAATCAACACACCAGCTTGACTCACTAGTCTTCTCCCTCTTTAGGAGTGATGTTCTTAAATTCCTCCATTAATTTAGCTTTTACCTCCTCATCATTATCCTAGTCTGACTTGTCAGGCCTTAGTTCTCTTCTCTTCTTACATTTCTCTTGATATTATTAAAATTTCATCCTCCATACCAATTGCAAGAATACAGGAGTTTTTACAAATGTATTTGCATCTAGAAACTCCTTACATGCTTCTATTCTTACATCTTGTACACTTTTTCCTTTCATATCTAAATCAAATAGAACCAATTTAGCTGACCTAGGAGGGGAAGGCATACCACCTACATGTCCTATCAGTAACAATAATTTCATCCATCAGATCCTCCTATGGTTGATCAATTCTTTGTCTTTTAGGGCTTGGCTCAGATGGTGGTGATGAGGGACTGTCTTCTAGTGATGATTCTAAATCAATGATTTTAATTGCTCCAGGCACTTTGAATTTTGGACTTGGTTGTGAAGGAAACTTCATTATTTTTTTTCCTTTTCTTTCCACTTCCTCTTCATCACTGCTATCATCATTTTTCCTCCTGTAAATAGACCACCTTTCTATAGGCTAGTATGTTGGCCTTGTTTCAATTGGCCTGGCACTTTGTTCCTGTACACCCAGACTCAGTTCTAAATTTATCTTTTTGTTCCTCAATGTGCCCATAATTTCCTTGAAGTTCTTCATTAGAAATTCAATCTTCTTATGGTATGGATTGAGCTCCAACAATGGATTATACTTCAGATCCATCTTATGCAAAATATCTTATAGCTTATCATAAGCTATCCATTTCTCCTTGCTCAACTCCTGCCTATTTAGATCAAATTCATTTTTGATCAAATCCTCAGGAAAGTTGAACTCATGCACAAATTTTCTAAACTTTATTCTTTGTTTGAAAAGGGAAAAGAAACCCTTAGGATCATGTTGCTACATTGGACCACACCTCAAATGGTAATCATCAAAGAATTTCTCAAAATGCACCCAGCCTCCTTTTGAAAAGGCAAAATCAAACACCATTATATAATCAGGGAAAAATGTTCCCTTACCCCTCCCTATGAGGTTGTCCTCATGGATACAACCTATTTTCCACATAACTTCTGCAAACCCCACTCTTGGTGGCACATTGTATGGATGTATATGGGGGGTTCCTTGAAAACTGTATACTCTCAAAATAGTGTTGACTAGGTATGGGATAATGTCACCACAGTTATGGAAAACTTTCAATTTTGGCTTCCTCCCTTTTGGCCTGAGGAAATCATGCAATTCCTGAGGGATCCTGGGTAAATTCACCATCAGTCTAGCCCTCAATCTAGAAGCAAAACAATTATCAAATTGCACATAACTGGTGCTTTCCTTATTGCAAGATAAATTTGTAGCAAATAATTGTACTGAAAACCTTTCTCCATCAATCGATTGCCTTAATTCCCTCTTTTAAGAGGAAAATTCAGCATTCTTGAACAAGAACATATGCATCAGCATATAATACCAGAAGAATTGAGTGTCAGTATCATTTTTCTGCAACTTTGACAACCCTTCATGTATCCTCTCAGCCAAGAAAGAAGCAAAGTCATATGTCACAGAGAAGTTAGGGTGTTGTATTTGCACCCCCACGAACATGTATGCAATAGGCATCACTACACCAAGACTAAAACCCAAAATTTGACACAATGAATAGAAAGTGGCCAAGAAATGATTTGCAAAATAGTTTAATCTGAAAGGTTCCTGGTCACTGGGGCTGATATGAAATCGTGAACCTCCTACCCTAGCCAGGTGAGGTGGAATCAACTTAGCTCTAAAAAGAGACTTCAACTTTGCATATTCCTGCTTCATTTCCTCAAGATTGATAGGGACCAAGTCTTCACTTGGTTCACTCAAGTCAAAAATCTATTGGACCCCTTCTCTATTAACGCTCAATAGAACCTTTCCATCATTATCCCTGATTACCCGTGTGACAGGGTCATATCTTGCAGCCACTGCCTTAAGTAAGTCTATGTCAAGGAACACGTTTGGGACCACCAGCTTTCCCAAATCATACATCCAGCCATTTGAAAAGGGGTGAGGAAAATTCCTCTGTCCATACCATAATCTGAACATTTCCAAGCCTATGAGAGGAACCCTAGCATCGGCAATGTTAGAGCAATTATATACTAACCCTTCCCCTAGGATTTTCCCTCACATTAGAACCAATCCCTTCTTCCTATCATTCATTGAGCAGGGATATTGATCCAAGAAATCATCATACAGGTTTCTTTTTAAATAGTCAACTTGGCCAGAATGTTGCTTTAGTGGTGCCATCTTGGACAAACTAGGGTCTTTTTACAATTTCACACTTCGAATAGCTAAGACTAACCAGAGATAGGAAATTACAGAACAAAACACTGCAATTTCTCAAAACTATAATTAAACTATAGCCCTAACACATTTATCAACAAGCCCAATGACAAGTACAGCAAATATTTTCCCAAATTCAAGTGCAGAATGACTAGGAAGCACAAAAATTAACTCACGGCTTTGTTTGCAGAAGTCCCAAATTTTTGCTGCAGAGATTCACAACTTCGCTTTCAGCTCTAAAACTGCTCCACAAAATACTTGAATGCTTTGTGATACAAATAAAATAGGAGAATTTATTTTATCTTGATCACATCATGCCAACAAATGTCTCATCCACCATTAAAGCCCATTCGCGTGCTGCAGGAACAGCTCCAACCATATTTAATGCAGAATTAAATTTTAGCCATCCATGTGGTAGTCATCCGCGATATTGCAATCAGTAAAGATCCTACAACTTTGGATCACACAATGGTGGAAAACTATAGATCTTCAGCATTCATGATTTTGTTCCTTCAACATAGTTGCCAACCTTATTATTAACTGTCGAGTAGCTTTTTCATCAAGATTATAACATATCTGCTGATTTAAAACATGTGCACCTCAAGAACTCTTTAGTAACCCGCCTTTTAATGTATTAAGGTCGGATTAATTTACCATAGTATTTCCTTCATTCCTTCAGCTTCATCAGATGAGACACATGGCGCCCACCCATGAAATCGCGATCAACAAAAACCTTGCAACTTTCGATCTTGCAATGGCGGGAAACCGTTAAGATCTTATGACAATTGATTGATGGTCAACCAAACTTATCACCTTCGGCCTCACCAGATAGGACACATGGCGCCAACCCATGATATCATGATCAACCAAAGCAGTGTGGTGGTGTCATCGAGGGATGGTGGGGAGTAGCTAAGATCAAACAATAGTTGATCAACGATCGCGCGAACTTCATCCTTCTGCAAAACAAAACATTTATTAAAAGGACAAGGGGACTTCACTAGGTGGATGGTAAACAACAACATAAGTTGTTTTTAAATGATGAAGCATGAGGCCAACCAAGACTTAGGAAAATAAAACCCTATAGAGGAAATAAAATACTAAAACAAAGAGACTCAGCCTAAATGAAACGATAGGACATAAGTCATACCCCTCAAAAAGTAACATCGAAATAGATCCCAACCAATGGGTAAGATAAACACAAGGGTTTTATATGAAAATAAAGAAAAAACCACCAATTCGAGGAAAATTTTGACACCATGAAAGACCAGTAACAATAGGTAGGGTAGGAATGGAACATAAGGAGCAAAAATATAAAGTTCCATCAAAGGGGAGAGAGATAGAGGGAGTGAGTGAGAGAGAGAGACGTGAGAGAGGGAGAGGGGGTAGGAGGGAGATTCTTGAGAGAGAGAGAGGGAGGGAGTGGGAGAGAGATAGAGGGTAGAGGATTTAAGGATTTAATGGTTAAGGGTAGAGGCCTAAGGGTAGAGTGGAGAGACTTAGGAGTGGGAGAGAGAGAGGGAGGGAGGGAGTATTGGGAGAGAGATAGAGGGTAGAGGGTTTAAGGGTTTAGAGTTAGATGTAGAGGGAGGTGGATGCCTTCTCAAAATGACTCACAAATGAACATCAAATCAATTTCAAAATGGGTTTCAAAGAGCTTATCAAAATTCTGCATATAGCATGTCCTCCCTTGTAGCATAGGCAACCTAGTTTAAGCCACTTTACACTCAAACTTTCCAAAACACTTAACAAATAAAATATGTATTTAGATACCCTTTTAGGGCCTATAAAACATATCTAAAAACCAATAGTGATTCTTTTGGACCAACATATACTTTCAATACACCTACCTTGCTCAAGGCTACTCAATTAGCCTACTTTTACAAATCAGCCCCTCTCTAACTTTATCCCCTGACCATGAAAATTTCAACAGTCCCTAAAAATGTCCCAAAACCAAATATTCCAAGTTTTTAGGCTTCTATGACATCCCTAACATGCTCAAACACAAAACCCTCCAAAACCTGCCTCAAAACTAGGGCCTTTTGAAATCTAGCCTTCCCAACACTTCCAGAACCTATTTTTGTACTTTTCACCAATAACTCAACATTTTTCAACTATTACAACTCAAAAAGATACCCCTTATTAAGGCAGATCTCCTGCTACTATACTTTAGCCCCCATTTTCATACACTTTTCCCTTTGACAACTCAGTGTACACCTTGATATTCTTCCTTCCTGCACATTATTTTGTTAGGTTTGTATTATACATGTTATAAGTGATCCATTTCAAAGGTTAAAACATCATTCTACCTTGAAATGGATCAATCATCCATAGAAACCCTCAAAATCAATGAAAATCTACACTTTCCTTGAGGACAGTCAGTTATAAAATACAAAGAATTGATTGTTGTTTCTTATCAGAGCATAAAAAGGCCTTAAAACATGTAAATATAGGTTCCTAAAGCATCCAAGAAAACATATCTTCAATGTAAATCAAGTTTTCATCAAATGAACACAAGAAAAATGTAAGAAATTACTTTTTTTTTGCTTTTTCCTGTAGCAGTCCGTACAAAATCCGTACCAGCAACTCAACCTCCATAAAAATGACTTCTATGGCTTTGAATAACCTTTCCCCAACTTCTCAAACTATTTTGGATTGATTAGTTTACATTAAATTGATTAAAACATCAAAAAACTACTTTCCCGCCCAATGTTGGAATTCAAAAATTTCAATTTCCAATTTACAATTTATTAAACTCTACTATCTAAAACTATTGGATTCTTAATTTCCAACCTTATTTGACACAATTTAAGCATTAGATCACTATTTAAACCCCTAAAACATGACTGTCCCATTTACATTGCATTTTGGTCCTAGGGTCCTTATCAGGACCCTTAGGACTTTTAATCTTCCAACTACTCTCATCCATGCCAAATGCCATTATAGGCTGCAAGATATCATAGTTGATGTTCTGGAGTAGTTTATAAGTCTTCAAGACCCATGCAACCTCCTGGCACTTGAAGTGTTCCTTGAAGGGCTTGGGTGCTCCTGCACCATTCTCCCCAAGAAAGAAAAATTTCTTGCCCCAAGAAGTATCCCATGTGTTACCACCAAAAGACCCCTTGCTCTCATATGTTTTCATCTTCAAATGATAGGGAATGTAATCTCCCAAAGTCACTATCTTCCTCTTCTGCCAATCTGCACTCTTGTCATTCATCATGTGAGAACCAAAACAGTGATTTGTTTGTCCTCTTGGTTGTTTGAACTCAATCTATTTTTGTGCCCTGTTCCTGCCCTCATTCCACTAACTCACTTGTGAAAGGACACCACCTCTATCACCCTCAATTATATGGCATTCAATGTCTCCAGCCTTGACACTGTCTAAGTCCCACAAATTCTGATTTCTAGGACTGTGTGCTCCACAACCCTGCTGCAACTCATCACTCCTCCAACCAGTATCTTCCCCTGTATTACCTATCTTACCCTACTTATTCACCTGTAAAATCTTCTCAAAATAGATCATAAAACTTTCATTTGACTGCTCCAAAGGCAAAGCCACTAATTTGTATCTAATAGCATCTTTATGCACCAAATAGGTATTGTGAAAACCATCATGCAATGTCTGCCTAGTGTACTACCATGGTCTCCCCAAGATGATATGACCACAAGTCATTAGAATGAAATAAAAAAGCACCCTATCATGATATGATCCAATTGAGAAATCTGCATAAGCCCTCTTACAAATCTCTACATGTTGTCCTTGAGTTACCCAAGTGGCCTTGTAGGGAGTAGGATCATCAAATGTTTCAATCCCCAACTTGGTTATCATATCAAGTGAAACTAAATTGCTATGTGACCCTGAATCTATGGGCAATCTATATATCTTACCATGACTCAAACAATTTGTTTTGAAAATAGTTACCTTTGGCTCTTGATGAAGTCTCTCCTTGCTTGACCATAAGAAACTCACCATCAGTCACAGGGTCTGCCATGAATGTCTTTGATTCTTCCTTTTTGTCTTCTTCTTGTACCAAGTTAGCTCTCCTATCTCTACCCCTATCAGCTTGTTCCCATTTAGGACACTTGAAGGAAGGATTCCCTAGTTCATTGCAATTGAAATTCCTACTTGTGAATGTGCCTCTACCTTATCCAAATCTGCCTCCTCCTCTAGGAGTGTATCCTCCTCTTTGATCTGTTAACACCTCTTTACCTTTGTCATTGCTGCTCTTATCATTGCCACCTTGTCCTTGCTCTCTATTACCTCTACCCCTATTTGAACTAACTCCTCTTCCACCATTGCTTTATCTTTCTTGCTTCCTCTTCACCTTTTCTTCTGCTCCAATGGCCAACTGAAAACATTCTCCTAATGTCCTTGGCAATTGCAAACCAATCTCATCTTGTAGATTGTACCTCAAGCCATTGATATACCTGGCTACTTTCTCATCTTCTTTTTCATAACCTCCTCTAATACTAAGCTTGTGAAATTGCTCAGTATAGGACATCACATCCATGTCCTTTTGTCTTAAATTCTGCCTCATCCTCTTCACATGAATTGTGCAATTAGATGGTAGGAATTGCTCCTTGACCAAACTCTTCATCCTAGCCCATGTAGAAACTTTTGCTAATCCCCTAGCCATCCTATCATTTTGAAAACTAGTCCACCATGTCAAAGTTGTACCTCTCAACTTGGTTTTGGAAAACTTAACCTTCCTCTCTTCATCCATCTCCTCAAACTCAAAATAGTTTTCTAAGGCATCAAGCCATCCTAACACCTCCTCACTATCCATCTTCCCTTGATAGATAGGAAAATCTATGTGACTCTTTCCTCCATGAACTTGTACTGCCTTCAATAGTCTCAGTAACCTCCCTTCCTCAGGGTCCTCTATCTCATCTGCTTGTTGTTCCTGATTTACCCTCGCATGCTCTTCTTCTTCATCATTGTTTTCTTGGTCTTCTTGTTCTTCTCTCCTCCTACTCCTCTCAAGGTTATTTATCCTTAATTGCAATATCTATCTCTCCCTTCTCAATTTTCTTTCTTCTCTTGCTCTTGCTACTTCTTGTTCTCTTATTTCCCTTCTCTCCCTTTCCAATTTTTACCTTAACTCCTCCAACTCTCTTGCCAATTGATTTTTAAGTGCCATTGCTAATTTTTTTCAATCCCTAAAGGACCTACTTACTGCTCTGATACCACTCTAATGCAGAGGGAGGTGGAGACCTTCTCAAAATGACTCAAAAATGAACATCAGATCAATTTCAAAATGGGTTTCAAAGAACTTATCAAAATTCCACCATATAGCATGTCCTCCCTTGTAGCATAGGCAACCTAGTTTAAGCCACTTTACACTCAAACTTTCCAAAACACTTAACAAATAAAATATGGATTGAGATACCCTTTTATGGCCTACACAACATATCTAAAAACCAATAGTGATTCTTTTGGACCAACATATACTTTCAATACACCTACCCTGCTCAAGACTACTCAATTAGCCTACTTTTCCAAAGAAACCCCTCTCTAACTTTATCCCCTGACCATGAAACTTTCAACAATCCCTTAAAATGTCTCAAAACTAAATATTCCAAGTTTTTAGGCTTCTATGACACCCCTAACATGCTCAAACACAAAACCCTCCAAAACCTGCCTTAAAACTAGGGCCTTTTGAAATCTAGCCTTCCCAACACTTCCAAAACCTATTTTTGTACTTTTCACCAATAACTCAACATGTTTCAACTATTCCAACTCAAAAAGATACCCCTTATTAAGGCAGATCTCCTGCTGCTACACTTTAGCTCCCATTTTCATACACTTTTCCCTTTGACAACTCGGTGTACACCTTGATATTCTTCCTTCCTGCACATTAGTTTGTTAGGTTTGTATTATACATGTTATAAGTGATCCATTTCAAAGGTTACAGCATCATTCTACCTTGAAATGGATCAATCATCCATAAAACCCCTCAAAATCAATGAAAATCTACACTTTCCTTGAGGATAGTCAGTTATAAAATACAAAGAATTGATTGTTGTTTCTTATCAAAGCATAAAAATGCCTTAAAACATGTAAATAAAGGTTCCTAAAGCATCCAAACAGACATATCTTCAATGGAAATCAAGTTTTCATCAAATGAACACAAGAAAAATGCAAGAAATTGCTATTTTTTTGCTTTTTCCTGTAGAAGTCCATACAAAATCCGTACCAGCAACCCAACCTCCATACAAATGACTTCTATGGCTTTGAATAACCTTTCCCCAACTTATCAAACTATTTTGGATTGATTATTTTACATTAAAGTGATTAAAACATCAAAAAACTACTTTCCCGCCCAATGTTGGAATTCAAAAATTTCAATTTCCAATTTACAATTTATTAAACTCTACTATCTAAAACTATTGGATTCTTAATTTCCAACCTTATTTGACACAATTAAGCATTAGATCACTATTTAAACCCTTAAAGCATGACTGTCCAATTTATATTGCATTTTGGTCCTAGGGTCCTTATCAAGACCCTTAGGACGTTTAATCTTCCAACTACTCTCATACATGCCAAATGCCATTATAGGATGCAAGATATCATAGTTGATGTTCTGGAGTAGTTTATAAGTCTTCAAGACCCTTGCAACCTCCTGGCACTTGAAGTGTTCCTTGAAGGGCTTGGGTGCTCCTGCACCAGAGTTTAAGGGTTAAGGGTTTAAGGTTTAGGGTTAAGGGTAGAGGGGAGAGAGATAGAGAGAGTGAGTGAGAGAGAGAGAGACCTGAGAGAGGGAGAGGGGGTAGGAGGGAGAGACTTGAGAGAAAGAGAGATGGTAGCGGGTAGAGGGTAGAGGGTTTACGGGTTTGGGGTTTAAGGGTCAAGGGTTTAGGGTTATGGGTAGAGGGGAGAGAGATAGATGGATTCAGTGAGAGAGAGAGGGAGGGAGTGGGAGAGAGATAGAGATTATGTAGGGGGTTAAGGGTAGAGGGTAGAGGTTTTAAGGGTTAATGGTTTAGCGTTTAGGGTTTAGGGTTAAGGGGAGAGAGATAGAGGGATTGATTGAGTGAGAGAAAGACCTAAGAGAGGGAGAGGGGGTAGGATATTGAAGATACTTGAGAGAGAGATAGAGGGAGGGAGGGTTAAGGGTAGAGGGTAGATGGTTTAAGGTTTTAGGGTTAAGGGTGGAGGGGAGAGAGATAGAGGGAGTGAGTGAGTGAGAGAAAGACCTGAGAGAGGGAGAAGGGGTATTTTGTATATATTAATAAATAATATATTTATGCTAGTAGCATTTGCAGCACAACATGAAAGACAAGATTAGAATTACTTTTAGTTATAGAATTAAGGTTAGGGTTAGATATATATTTAGTTAGTGTTGGGGTTAAAAATAGTGTCAGTTTTAGTTTTATGATTAGGTTTAGGGTTAGAGTTAGAGTGAGAATTATTGTTGAGATTAATTCATAACCCTAATCTAACCTTAACCTTAAACCTAATTTAACCCTAACCCTATTTGTAATTGAACTTTAACTCTAACCCAACCATAACCCTATCATTGAACCCAAGCTTTATCCTAGAACCCCAACTCTAATTAAATAGTAAACCTAACCTAACCTTAACCCTGAGTCTATCTATAATTATAATCCTAACCCTTCTCATTCTAACCCTAAATATAATCTTAATTATAATTCTAACCCTAACCATAATTCTAATGCTATGCATAATCCTTAGTTTAACACTAGCCATAGTTCTCATGACAACCTTAACTCTAATTATAACCATAATCAAACCCCGACCTTAACCTTAACCCTAACCTTGAGCTTAAGTAAACCCTAACCTTAACCTTAATCCTGAGCTTAATTAAATCAAGATCCTAGTTCTAACCCCAAACTCATATATGTGAGATAATTATAATTTACCAAAACCCTGACCATAATTGAATCATAACCCTAATTGAAATATAATCCTATGTTTAATTGAACCCTAACCCTAATTGAATCAAAATTTTAACCCTAAGCCTAATTAAACCCTATTTTTAACTCTAAGACTAATTAAACACTATTTCTAACCCTAACCCTAACCCCATCTAAATCATAGCCCTAATTGAACCCTAACCCCAATTGAATCATATTTAAACCCTAACCCTTAATGAGCACTAACCCTAATTAAACCCTAACACAATTGAACCATAATTCTAGCCCTAATTTAAAACTAACAATAACCCTAATCCTAATAACATATTATTAGGGTTATATTTATTAATGTCTTAATATTAGTTTATAAATTCAACATTAATTATAAATGTTTTAAAATAAATTAAGTATTTCAATCTAAAATTTTAATAATTCACATTACAAATAAAATTAAACTAAATTCTAATTTTTAAAATCCATAAAATATTTATTATCTATTTAGTTTTACTAATTATCTAATACAATTAAATTAAATGTTCATTTTAAATTAATTAAACAATTATTAATTAGAATTTTAGAATAAATTAAGAAATAAGATCTACATAAAATCAACTTTATTTTTTTCTTTGTGTCCAACCATTTCATTTTCTAAAAATTATACTAAATTCTAGATATCATAATTGGGAAAAACACAAACTAATTCTATTCTTAATCCTAACCTAGTTAAACCCTAACCCTATTTGGACTCTAACCCTCACCCTAATTGAACACTAAATCTAATTGTAATTGACCACTAAGCATTAATTGAATTCCACCCTAACCCTAACTCTAACTAAACCCTAAACCTAACTCTCATTGAAACCCTAACCCAAACCCCAATTAAACTTCAAACTAAACTTAATTAAGCATTAACCCTAATTGGAACATTTTTGAACAATAGTCCTAATTGTACCATAACCCTAAACTTGAACTACAGCTGAACTCTAATCCCAACCCTAACACTAATTCTTATCCTAATTGAACCTTAACCCCAACCCTAGCCTTAAGCTTGACCCTATTTGAACCTTATTGAATTCATAACCTCAATTAAACCCCAACCTCATCCTCAATCCTAACCCAAATTGAACATTAATTGAACCCTAAACCTAACCCTAAGTGAACACTAATCCTAATTGAACTCTAACTTTTTAGTTAAAAATATTAAAGTGCCTTAGATTTTCCCATTCATTGTCATTTATCATTCAATTCCTAATAGAACTCCAAAAATTTATACTTTTATAGTGTTTTAATACACACCTAATATTAAGGGTTTATAGTTTAAGGGTTAAGGGTTTAAGGGTTTAGATTTTAAGGGTTAATGGTTTAAGGTTTATGGTTAAGGGTAGAGGGGAGAGAGATATAGAGAGTGCATGAGAGAGAGAGAGAGACCTAAGAGAGGGAGAGGGGGTATGAGGCAGAGACTTGAGAGAGAGAGAGAGAGGATGAGGTAGGAGGTAGAGGTATAAGGGTAGAGGGTTAAGGGTAGAGGGGAGGGAGATAAGAGGAGGAGAGAGAGAAACCCCGAGAGAGGGAGAGACTTGAGAGAGAGAGAGGGTAAAGGTAGAGGTAGAGGTAGAAGGTAGAGGGTTAAGGGCAGAGGGATGGAGATAAGGAGGAGTGAGAGAGAGAGGCAGAAGGGGTAGGAGGGTGAGACTTGAGAGAGAGGGGGAAAGAGGGAGGGAGTGGGAGAGAGATATTGGTTAAGGGGTTAAATGTAGAGGGTAGAGGGTTTAAGGGTTTAGAGTTTAAGGGTTAAGGGTTTAAGGTTTATGATTAAGGGTTTAGGGTTTAGGGTTTAAGGGTAGAGGGGAGACACATAGAGAGAGTGAGTGAGAGATAGATAAATACCTATGAGAGGGAGAGGGGGTAGGAGGGAGAGACTTGAGAGAGAGAGAGAGAGGGTAGAGGGTAGAGGGTTTAAGGGTTTAGATTTTAAGGGTCAAGGGTTTAGGGTTTAGGGTTATGGGTAGATGGAAGAGAGATAGAGGGATTCAGTCAAAGAAAAAACCCAACCTTAGGATTTTCCCAATACCATAAAAGACTAGAAACATAAGACAGGACAGGAAAGGAACATAAGATAGGACAGGAAAGGACAAATTCAAAAGATGCAACATACTGTGTTGATATGTCCTTCAATATACTTATGAAGATCCATGATCTGTTTATAAAGGACATGACTTCATAGATGCATCAAGTTCAATTATGCATCTTTTAAACAATGAGGAATCATTTCAAGTTGTTGTCAAGCCCCTCTCACCATAACCAT